>BMAO01039189.1:0-212352 GCA_019973975.1 Trichonephila clavata
CAAGCAAATTTTTTATCATGACGTCTTCAGGATTCTTATCTTGATTCCTATTAGTAATTCAAATTGTGAGTACTTTGTACTGCGTGAAGGTACACTGTTCAGCACACGTTGTAGTGAATCGACATGCTTGAACCACTTAGTTGGGTCTTGAATGGACATCTTCGTCAACACTGGAATCAGTACTCCATGGATTCTTTCGACTTGTCCATTCCCCCTTGGTACTCCCGTGGTTATTTGAATATTACTAATCTTCTCCTCAGCACAGTAGTCTTCGAATTCCTTAGATCTAAATGCTCCTCCTTTGTCATTAATTATACGTGAAGGATTCCCAAAAGTTTTTTGTTGTAACTTTATCTTTCAATGGCTTCTTGAGCTGTTGTACTTTTGGTTGGGTATAACCAAGTAAATTTTGTGAATGCATCAATCACAGTTAATATGTGATTATAATTTTTATTGGTCGTTGACAATGGTCCAATGAAGTCTACGTGGTATGTTGACAACGGCAGATCTTCTTTTGGAATAGGGTGTAAAAACCCTTCTCCCTTTCCTCTCTTCTTATTGACTAATTGCATTCTACACAGTTTTTCAGTACATTTTCCACACACTTCTCATATTCGGAAAATAATAGTCTCTTTTCACCAAGTCTTCTGTCTTTGCCACCGCGAAATGTCCAAACGAATGAGCTTTCTTCACCACATCTACTTGCATCATCTCTGGCACAACTAACAGTTCTTGATCTTCACTAAGTTTAAATAAAACATTATTCTTTATGATGAATTCAGTAGTTTTGCCTTCATGCAACAGCTGCTTAATGGTTCTAATATACTCATCAGTTTCCTGACAATTTGCAAGTTTAGTGGTTTATTTCATCATATGTTATGGTCATTACAGGATAACGGCTTAAACAATCTACATGTCCCATTTGTTTGCCGGAACGATGAATAATTTCATAATTGAAGTCTTCTAAAATAGGGCCATCTAGCAATTTTAGGAGTTAATTGTTTTTTACTCATAGTTTTTTGGAATGCCGAACAATCAGTTACAATTTTAAATTTGTTGCCAACGAGATAGTTCCTAATTTCTTAAGAGATTCGATTATAGCCAAAACTTCAAGTTCATAACTTGAATATTTTTCCTCTTGGGGAGTGGTTTTCTTGCTAAAATAGTGTACGGGGTGAAATTTACTATCGTCTGATTGTTGTAACAGAATCGCACCATAACCAAATTTACTGGCATCAGTATGCAATTCAAGTTTTGCACCTTGTTTGAAAATATGAAGCACGGATTTTCAGAAAGTTTTTGTCGTAAAGTTTGAAATGCTAATTGCTGTTCAGGTCCGAAATGAAACACAGCATTATCTCGTAGTAAGTCACTAAGAGGTTTGGCTATTATGGAATAATTTTGGATAAACTTCCGAAAGTAACCTGACAGTCCAAGGAAGCTTTGAATCTGTTTCACGTTTTTCGGTTCTGGAAAATTCTGAACTGCTTTGGTTTTGTCCAAAGAAGGTTTAATTGTACCTTTTTCAATTATATGTCCCAAGAATTCAATCTTTGACTTGAGGAAATTACATTTTTTAAAATTTAATTCTAATCCATATTCAGATGCAGTTTTTAACACCCTGGTTAAACGGTTTAACCCGTCAAGTTCATCCGAAGAAGGGATAATAATATCATCCATGTAGATTATGACAACTCCTTCTTTAAGTAGGTCACGGAAAACGTGATTGATAAATCTTTGAAAAACACTCGGACTATTACAAAGACCAAATGGAACTTTATTAAATTCATATTGCCCATTATGTGTGACGAATGAAGTAAATTTTTTACTGCTTTCTTCCATTTCAACGTGAAAGAATCCGTTTTTTAAGTCAATAGTTGAGAAGAAATTTCCCGACTGCAACTGATCTAGAACTTCTTCTATTAAGGGTAAAGGATACCGATCTTTGTCAGTTTTAGAATTAATTTTGCGATAATCAATGCAGATTCTTAAATTACCATCCTTTTTCTTACACAATACTATAGGTGAACAATAATCAGAACAACTCTCTTTTATAATGCCCTGTCGTAACCACTCGTCAATTTGATCGTTTACCTGTAATTTCTCAGAATAAGATAAACGTCTGGCTCTCTGACACACAGGAATATCATCTTTCAATATAATACTCATTTTTAACTTGGTACTCTTAATTTTATTAGGTTTATAATTCTTAATCAGAGAAGTCAAATCATTTCTAATATTAAAGTTTTTAACATGTAACAAATCATAACTAGAATTTTCAAACACATTTGCAACAGAAAAAATAGAATAAACTCCTAAAGAGGATTCCCTCTCATTCAAAACATCGCTCTTCGCGTGACTTATTTTCTTTATTTCAGTATATATACTGGGATGTATAATAAATTCTTCGGTCAAGGTCGGTGATATCGCCGTTCGAACACTTAAACTGGGAGAGTGCTGATTAAGAGAAATGTTTATTGGCGCGACTTCCACGATTCGTGTTTCGCCAAAACATGTGGTTAATGTTATATTTCCTTCGGAGGGTTTGTTCGAACTAATTAGCGAGGAATTTAAAACTGGGATCTGGCAACCTGAATCAATCAAAGCTGTTACGGGCTGGTTTTCTACAAAAATGTTTACATATTGGAGCTGTTGCGCGAACTCATCGCTTTTTTGTGGTTTTTCACTCTTAACTTTCAAACTGTTCGCGTTTTTTCTGTTATAGATATGAGATTCTTTAGGCTTAAAACGCTTTTGACAATCTCTTGCGTAATGAGATGAATCACCGCATATATAGCAATTTTTATTTTGTCTTTCAAGATTTTGGGGATAGTTATCTCTACTCTTTGGTTTATAGTTTCGTGATCTATTTTTAAAGGGGTCTTCGGTATATCCACAAGCAATAGGAGTTTCCTTACGCGATCCGCTTCTAGATGAAATATAAATATCGCACTCTTTAGCTAAATCAATAGGCCTAAACCAATCCTCCGCTTCTCGAATGTCAATATGAGTTGCGGTTTCCTTATTTAAAGTTTCAAATAATTTATCAGAAATTAAAAGATCACATAGAGATTCAAAGGAATTAACTTTTCTTAATGAACAATAATATTGGAAGTTTGCCGTCAATCTTGCAGCAAATTGAATGTATGTCTCGCCTGATGATTTTACAGCGTTTTTAAATGAGTTTAAACACTCGCGAGGAGTTACTTGGAATTCTCTGAGTACTATTGATTTGAGTTTCTCATAGTCATTTAATTCCTCCTTTTTAATATACAATAAGACATTATGAGCTCTTTCACCCAGAAGATTTATTAAAATTTCAGATTTATATTCGTCATTAATTTTCTTGGTTAAAAATGCGCGTTCTAATGATTGGAAGAACAGATTAAAGTTTTCAGATCTGGTGGGAACAGGAAGAGATAAAGTTTTAATGCTTTTGATCATATTTTCTATGTCTGTTTCGAATTGTTTCTCTTCAGTTTTAGCTGCAGGATTTAAACTTAATGCTTTATTTTTAGTCGTCTGAAGTTCGACTTCTTTTTCTAACTGTGCTAACTGTAGTTTTGCGAGCTCAATTTTCTGATTTTCTAAAGTTGCCTGTCTTTCGTTTCGCGATACCCTCTCATCTACAAAGTTTTTAATTAATGTTTTAACGAAATCTGTATCACTTTCAAATGTACTACTGTTTTCAATTTTAGTCTTTAGTTTAGCTACGGTGTCCGTACTCTCCACAGTACCATCTAGCTCCTCTACAACTCTTATGAGATCCTCTTTAAGAGCGTTTTTATACATTTTTGAAAAAATATGGAAAGATCCTACCTTTTTTTTTTCTAGCTCCCTTGTTGTTCGCACGAACGATGTATCCTATAATCCAATAATTGATGAAAAACACTGATTCACCTCTACACAGATGAACACTGATGAAAAACACTTCACTCTTCGCAGGTTTTTCGTTAGACGGAAAAAAAAGTTAAAATGACACCTCTTCGCAGGTGTTAATTCACTAGTTCACAAATTCAACCTCTGCACAGGTTGAGCAAAGCTTCTAAAAAATGGCGGCGCGTCTCCTCCACGGACGCTTCTTTTGTTCACTCGTTCTAAAATTTTTCTAAATCCTTATCCCGGCCGTGCCCCCATAATTTGTGGGAGACAACAAGGGGCTAAAGCTTTTTTCTTTCTACTAATTTATTCAAAACTTAACAATAATTAATTCAAGACAAGTAGCTAATTTCTAACAGAGTTCCAGGATCTATCGACGACGGGAACGCCTGCTCGCGAACTTCAGTCTCTTTTATCACAGTTCACAACGGTAATACAAACACAGTTCAGGTGAAGCATAGGTGACCTTCTCGTCACACCACTTCTAGTCTCGGATTAGAGCTGGTCCCTACTCGGCCAGTTGGTTCCCGGTTGCTTTTCTTAGCAGCAGCGTTGGCTCTCTCTGACCTTCGCGTCAAGATCGCTCGCTCGCTCATCTCTCTCTGGTTAGTTCGCTCGCTGGTGGCTCGCGTCGCCAGCGCCCTCTAGAGTGCCGTCTATGTGGAAATTCCCACATATATATATATATATATATAATAGACGATGTTCGTTGGAATGGATTCTTTAAACTGATGCTGAAGAAGTAGTCTTGAGATTAATTGAATCTGTTTATTATACATTTTGAGCACGTAAGACATTACAAGGACGATACAATACACTCACACACACAAACACAACAAAAAGCACAAAACAAGCTGCAGCGGACTACATGTTGAAGTAGACAAATACAGAAGCGAAAGAGGAGTTGGTCACCAGGAATCTCGGTATTTATAGGCTTCTCAAATCACATGATCTGAGTGGGTGGATAGGTGTAGTTTAAAATACTCTCGTTAGGCGGCGGGCTAATTTATTACTAAAACGTTGGACCTGAAGGGATGGACCATTGGTAGCTAAAAGTTATTTTAAAGGATTATATTACTGGGAATTATTACATTTCCCCCCTCCGCAAGACACGTGTGTGCGCTGGGGCCCTTAGTACACACCCGTCTCCTACAGAGATATTAATTTTAAAATTTAAATTTAGATTAATATTTATTTTTAAATTTCCCTTCACTTTAACACATGAAAATAATTTGGAACAAGGAGAATATGTGGTTATAATAGTATGAAACAAATATGCGCATAAGTATATTATAAATATAAAATTGTACAATACAAAAATATCAAAATAAGATTATTAAATACTTGAAAGAAAATGAAAACAGAAAACAAATATTAAAAATAATTGTAAATGACACAGATCCTGTAAAAGTATTAGTTGAAACAAATGAAGTTAGTTCTTCCTTAGTTTAGTTTGTGAAGTAGTTGCCCTGCCCAAGTTAGCTAGACTTGGCAAGGTTGAGACGTGTCCGGACACTTGAAGCTGTAAATATGCTAGGCCAGAGGCCTCAGTAGAAGGATGTTGTACCTCGTTTGGAACATGTGGAACACCAATAGGCTTCCCTATGCACTGGGACGCAGAGTTTAAAGGTGAGCCATATATTGAAATGGAAGTTATCACAATATTGGGTTTTAAAAGACACTGGTATGTGAAAGAATTGGCTGTCGCAAATACTGCATGGAGATGATGGTTATGAAATAGTTATGTGCCACATTTCTAATATGAATTCACAAAAATACATTTTTAAAACACAGAAAAAAATTAAAATATAAACTTTTTTTTTAAACAGATCTAAAATTGCATATAAGAGCACTGAGGGTGGAAAGAGGCTGAAAAGAAACAAATTAGGATGACCCACGCCTTGCACAATCTTTAAGACAAGTTTTACTTCTTATCGTGTAAAGTTGCACAATAACTTCAAAAACAAATATCCTAAGACTGGAAATTGCAAGTCGACCGAAGAGATTTTTTTAAAAACTATTTATAACTTTATTTTATGTATTAATTTTACTAAGACAAAGGGTACGAGTTTGGAGGCAATAGTATATTGACAATCAAAGGTGTATTCCCTTGAGGTACTCACTATGCACAATCCTTACAAAACCCTTATTATTTATTCTAATGTAAACGTTTGCTCAATTATTTATTACAATATTTTCAGCCTAAGTGCTCTCAAAACCACTATTATTTCAAACACATTAAAGTTGTTCATTTTCATATCAAATAAATTGTTCATTCTAAAAAAGAGTAAATCGAATAGAAACCAAAAATTCTTAAAACCACATTAAACATATCAAATATAGTATCAACATAAAATTCTCAAAATAAAAATATCAAATCTTTGGTATTGATTCAGTAAAACACTGTAAAGTTATCAATTCTCATGTTAAATATCAAAACAAAAAATGATCAATATGAAATATATGCAGTTTACTTTCAAAACAAAACATAGCATTAAGTAAATTTAATCCGAAATTTCAAAAGGTATAACCGAGATCCCTGGAAACGTTTTCAAAATGGTAATAACATTCACAATAATATATACGTAGAGTTGACTGCCCAATCAAGTAATTTAAATACAATCGAGAAATAAAAATAGTTTGTTACACATATATAGAAAAAACATTAGAATTACCCATAATAACAGTACAATGGTGGTAGGGACCAAAGAATAATTTTAAAAAATAAACAATGGGGGTAAGACCCATAATATTGAAAGAAATACTGGGGTAGAACCAGACACATAAGAAAAACCGCTGGGGCATAACTAGGCTTATAAAAATAAAAATGCTGGGGTATAACCAGGCTTTAAATAAAGAAACTATATTGGTATATACCACTACCCCATACTACACCATTTCATATGGAAAACTTTAAAACATAAATATTTTCAAAATATCTAAACCATAAATTAAAATCATTGTAGGTTTCTGGATCAAAATAGATTGTTATAAATAACACTTTAAATTTGCTTTCAAATTATTATGCATACTAATTACAAAATCTTTCTTAAACATTTTAAAATAAATTATTAAAAACCAGTAAGGAAAAATATACAATCAATTTAGAACTCCTAGATAATTTCAAATGACAGAAGAAAAATGCACGGTTTATTGTATTGATAAAATCTTCAAACACACTAATCAAAAATCGCTGAGTGCATCATTAAACCTTTACGTTTCAAAACAAATACTTGTCGCACTTAAAAAGATTTGTAATCCAATCTGGCTTTTAAAACATTGATGATAAAAACTTTTTCTTCTTTCACAACCTCGAGCACTTCGTAAATAATTTGAAAATTATTATTTTTTTTTTTCATATATTTTAACATCAAAATTGAAGTTTTTCGACGGAGTGGAAAAAGAAGGGAATTTCCCCGTTCCGAACACTTTAGCACATCCTATGATGAAAAAACACAAATCTCGGAAATTTTTTCCGTACAACGGCGAAGCAAAAGGGGAATCCCCGCATGTTGAACGTTAATCCTTTGTTCCTCCGGTAATCCTGCCAGGGCGTGGCAAGTAGTAACGAAGATTCTTTATTAGACATTCCCTGAAATATTTTATCCAACATTTTTATCTTGACTTACTAATTTCTTTCCCGCGTAGAACTAACCATCCTGCCGACTTATATAATAGACGATGTTCGTTGGAATGGATTATTTAAACTGATGCTGAAGAAGTAGTCTTGAGATTAATTGAATCTGTTTATTATACATTTTGAGCACGTAAGACATTACAAGGACGATACAATACACTCACACACACAAACACAACAAAAAGCACAAAACAAGCTGCAGCGGACTACATGTTGAAGTAGACAAATACAGAAGCGAAAGAGGAGTTGGTCACCAGGAATCTCGGTATTTATAGGCTTCTCAAATCACATGATCTGAGTGGGTGGATAGGTGTAGTTTAAAATACTCTCGTTAGGCGGCGGGCTAATTTATTACTAAAACGTTGGTCCTGAAGGGATGGACCATTGGTAGCTAAAAGTTATTTTAAAGGATTATATTACTGGGAATTATTACATATATACAATTGTAATGTAAAACGCAATACAAGATGTTGATTTCTGAATAAACAATTTACTTTGTATCTTTGCTGTGTATGTGTAATCATTATACCGAATTAAAATTTACAATTTGTTATTAAAGCAATGTATAATAAATATTTTTTTTATTTCTATTCAATTAAAAAAATATTTTAACTAAATGGTTATTGCAATGAATAGTTATACAATTTATACTCTTTGGAAAAGGCAAAGAGTTTGCTTTAAACACATAAACATAAATTTTTCCTTTCTTTTATACAAAATATATTTAAAATATCACTTATGCTTAACATACTAAGATAATTTGTTTGAAAGATGTATACTGATATTTATCTTTTAAAATGAAACTATTTCAACATAAATTAAACTAGAAAGCAGTATGAATAAAATTAACAATATAACCATATTTATAAAAAAAAAATTATTCTTTTTGCTTCAGATTTATAAAAATAAACTTTTTTAAAGCCGACAATGTATCCATCCGCTCTAAGCATTGAGATAATTTCTGACGTAGAATTCAGTCGCCGTCTTGTAGAATCAAGATCAGACAAGCTAAGACAAGTTCAATCGTAAACCGTTCACACGCTGATTACGAGTATTCTACGTCACATTTTTTACTGTGTATGTGTAATCATTATACCGAATTAAAATTTACAAATTATTAAAATAATATAAATGAAATATTTTTTTTATTTCATTTTAATTAAGAAAATGTCGCCATCTGCTTCGCCTGCAAAATTAAATTCATGAGATTATAAACCTAAGTTTTCTTCAGGTCTGCATGCCTTCATAGGACAATGGTTAGCGTAACTGAAAAACTATTGTCCTATGGAGACATTTTGTTCTGGGTCTGTGAGTTTGAATCTGGATTTATTATTATTTTTTTTTATTTGAGCGTTATTTTTTCAATCATTTTAAAATCTAATAATTAGTATATAGTTTAACCAATAGGTGGCGCCATGAGCACTTTAAACATTTCAATAAACTTTTTTTACACATTTAAAAAACAACTCAACTTAGCAGCAGGAGGGAAACAACTCAACTCCACGCAGCATCCACAGGAGGAAAACAACTCAACTCTGCGCCTGCGCCTTTACCGCAGAATCGGCTTTTCTTACCTACTGCCAAGGTAGACTATTGGTCAAGGTTATAGACTCGTGGCTGGCTTCATGCGTTCAAGCTTAGTACCGCTGAAGACCCTCCATGCAGAGGGGGTCGATTAGAGGCATTTTGACGGAGCTCAAAATGACCGCGGTAGCCAAGTAGGCAAGGTATCTGATCATGGCAGGCATGTCGTGATATTGAGCCCAGTACATGATCCTTCTCTATTTTCGACCCTCTTTCTTGTCATTCAATTCATTCTTTCTCTTCAAGTCTAGACCACAGATATTAAAACAAATGTTTGGCGCAGTATAGCCGAAATCGGCTCTTGCGCCAATAAACCCCAAAATCACTCACTCACTTGAGCCCAGTACAACTAAAGACCCACCGTGTAGGGAAGCAATGCACGTTAAATATGTCGAGAGCTCAAACGACCTTCCATTGGTGTGGTAGTTAGGAGAGGGGGGCCATTTCAGGTGTTGTCCTCGTCACTTGACCATGGTTCGAATTACGAGGTCCGTCGCTAAAAGCCCTCGTGTAGCTCAACAGTGCGACGTTTATATTCACTCACGGCCGGAGCCCTCCCTTTACTGTGGTGTGGAAATTAGGAGAGGGGATGCCAGCTCAGATTACATCTTCCTCATATGACCATGGTTCAGAATGACGAGGCCCGTCACCAACAGCCCTCGTGTTTTCTTATAGTGTGCCGTTAATACAACTATCACCACTCATTTGATTTTTTTAATAACAGCACAATTCGAAGCAACAGATGGTTTACCCTCAACGAATCTAGTAATTTCGAATCTAAAGATTTAAGGTGCACCAACCTATCTGCACAGCGAGTTTTTAGTGGCTTCATAACTCTAACATACGATCCGACAACGCCGACCATGTGTTCGTGACCATAGCCACTAATTTTAAGTTTTGGGTAATAAAGAGAGAAGCTGAGTATCAATAAACGTAACAGATTGAGAACTGCTTTGTGGGATTAGAATCAATTTTGTGACCAGCCAATATTTCCCCTTCTGATTATAGTACTGAATGAAATTTTAAAAAGTAAAGAAGAAATGTGTGTTCTGAATCTTTTTTCACAAAAATGTTACGTACCAAGAAAATTATTCAAGAATGCTTAGATCACTGATCGTATAAAAAAAAAAACAAGAAACCCAGTTATTGCAAGATGTCCATACGTATACATAAAATAATTAAAAGTATAGAAGAGCATTTATATGTCTTTTATTGTACTAGTTATTTTATTAAATACAATATGAAAACACATGAAAAATTCATCTTTATTATATTGTGCTTTAGTGTATTATATTAAGCTGCTTTGCAATTCGAATTTTTAAATGACATTATCGGAAATAATTTAATACGATTTTATGCAATTAGTATAATTATCAACTTGCACCCAATATAAGTAGCGATTACATGAATAATATTTTCTCATTATATATTATCTTATTTCTTTAATAATCATTTTTTAACCTGATTTGCTTAACGTATTTATATTTTAGTAGTTTGAAGTAGATATTATTACTAGATCTCCCTTAAGGGAACACGGTACGATTTACGCAAAAATTTTTAATTTAAGAATTTTTTTAATTTTTTTTATTGCCTCCTATGTGTGTACATTATGTAAAACAGATTTGTGCTCAAAATTTCATTAAAAGCTTACAATTAAATTTTTTAAGGAAAAAACTTAAAATTTATGAAGTGATTTTAAAATGCTACTCCTTCTACAAAAATTTACGTATATGCATGAAATTTGATTTACAAGTACATCAAACTATGTATAACAAAAGTTGGTATGGGTTTTGCGATAACACGATTGGTATTCGTACAATACTTCTTTTTACGAATGCTTATTAAAAATTCCTTAAAAAATGTATAAATTTTGAGTTCAATTATTTTTTTTAAAAAATAAGTATTGCTTTAATTAAAAAAATGCATACCAACTTTTGTTATATGTATTATTATCAATAGGTAAAAAAAATTTTAAGGATTAGGCACAATAGGAAAAAGAACCTCAGCATTTTAAATGAAGACAATCTAGTTATTTTAGCTTTCTCTGAGATAAGTAAGTTTAAAGTTTTGATTTGCCTTAGGGATGTGAATAAAAACGAACGTAAAAGTTATCATACTTCTGCGTTTCTTAAGTTTAGAGCTTTCAAATTTTGTAAAGTATATAAAAAATAATTTAGGCTAAAAAAATTAGATTTGATTTTTTGATTGATTTTTGTCAAATGAATCGTATTGTGTGTCCTTAAAAAATAATTTAAAATATCTTTAAGTGCGCCCGTGATATAAATGTTTAACTCGTGCCTATATTATGTGACAATTATATTGACAGTAATAATTCTTCTCGATTATTTTAAAAATTATTTCTCTTAAGAATTTAAAATTACAATACTTCCTCCTAAATATTTATTTTAGTTTAAAATTAACTTAATTACTTAGCTCTAAATACAAGATAAGCGGACTGCGAGATATTTCATAGTTTGTGCTACTTGTTGAGTAGCACAAACTATGAAATATGACAGCCATTTGAAATAAAAATTATTTAAAAAATATGAATATAAAAATTTTATAATAATTTTTCAAAAACCCATATTTAGTATCAATTTTATCATCGAAAAAGAATAACTTAGATGATTCATTTATAATACATTCTATTACTAAAATAGGAGGAAATATTTTTATAGAGAGTGTGTGTGTTTTGATAAGATTGTTTCTTCTCGAAGGGGGTGGAAAGGGATCTCACATCTTTTGTAGCCTACGATGGTACGACGCACTTCATGTCACTAATATTTTGAAATGTATTTGTACAATTGGCTTTTTTGCTTATTTTTACTTCTCAACTATTAGAAACCACCGCCACCCACATTTTTCTCAGTGTAAATAACAGACATGTAATACTGATTGTCCCTCGATGAAATTAGAAGAACTTGTAAAATCAAACACAAAGCAAAAAGAATATTTCTTTGTATATGAAAATTTTCTTTGAATAAAACCTCTATGAAATATGTAGTAAGTGACACTCAACACAAGAATTTTATTCAGTTATGCAAAACTAAGAAGTATATCCCGTAGTGTGTGTTTTTTTCTAATTGCTGCAATTCTAGTATTATATCTATATATATTAAAATTAAAGAAATTCCATATTTTTTTTAAATAAAATTTTAGCACCAAGTGTAAGACGCTTTTAATTTCCACGGAAAGTGAATGGGGTAAACCTATATATTGATATAAAATCTTTCTTTGGTATGAATGTGCATGAAAATGAATTATATTAGTTAATTTTATATATTTTCTTTCTTATCCAATACATTGCTATTCAACCAGAAATTTTAGTGTTAATATTACTACAACAGCAAACCATGTTGCTTTATAAGGTGACATTAATACATATCTCTCACTCACTCAACAGGAACAATAGCAACAAACAAAAATTTTATTAAGGAAAAACGATGCAAATTGCAAATAATAATTTTTAAAAAAATAACAATGTGTTTTAGATTGTATATAATAGTTATAAAAGACAAGACTTAACAGTATCATTAATTTTAAGAGCAGTCTAATTTTATTCTGAATTATCATGAAAAAACCTAATTTATTCCTTAAAATATATATAAACATTTTTGTCCTGAATTATAATTGTATCAATTCAATTCGCGATCTATTGTGTAATTTTAAAACAAATTGCAATCCAAAAGATCTTAAAAAGGGATTAGTAAATAATTCTATTTAATAAATCTTTGCTTTCTGTTAACTTATTGACTCAAAAAACAAAACTCACTAGTTTTAACATTAAAAAAAGAACACAGAAGTTTAATTTTAACAAAATAGTTTCACGTCGAAATATATTTCAAAGTAAATTAATAACAAGGAAAATCCACGAGAACTCCATTTGTGAAATTTCCTCCGTTTCCATCGCAGCGATAACTTCTCTGTACATGTCGTTTTGCTACATTAATACTCTCCTTGCTAGAAAGATGACATTCAGGAAAACTAACCTCCATGATTCTGTCTCGTCGAGGAAAACGGATACGCGTTTGCAAGATTGTATTCGATCCAGGAAATGTAAAATAAATTAAATCCTTACGGCCACATAAATTATGTTTCCTTTTAATATATAATTTCTTGACATTTTGTATTAATGACTTGAAAAATATCTACTTAATCATGATTAATTATCTTTATTTTTAAAAAAGAAGCCGGATGAACCGGAACTTTTTGGCTTTAATTTTTTTCACCAATTCACAAATGTGACAGATGGTGATTAATGATTTTTTGTTTTTTTGTTTTTTTTTGTGATTGATTCGCAAATGGGGTACTTCTTTATAAAAAGGTTTATTGATATTTTATAATGAAGAGGAACGCGCGCGCGTTTCCCTCGTTGAGAAAGAGGATTTCCATTTCCTGGATTAAATAATATCAAGGAATTTGAACAGCCGTCATTACATATTCTAAAGGAAATGTTGATATACATAAAAAGAATGTTTTGTTAAAAAAGAAAGGCATTTTTTTTCTCAATACATCGAAAGATTTTTCTTTCCATTTTTGCTGTACACAAGTTCTAAAATCGTTCTTGACAGAATCAATTCATAGCGGCAATGGCCGAGTGGTGATAGTCGAAAGCTGTTGGTTGGCGTTGTAGATTCGAGATCTAGGGTCACTGAAGATGCAGGGCCGTAACTGCCTTGGGGTCATGATACAAACACGTGGTCAGTGTGTCATGAGTTCAAGCACTAGTGCCACTGACGATCCTCCACTTAGAAGGGCTAATACGTGTTAAATCTGTCGAGGCTGAAAGCCCTCTCATTGGCGTAGTGTAGAAGTTTATAGAAGGGAATACCAGCTCAAGGGTCGTCTTCATCACTTGAACATGGTTCAAAATTACGAGGTCCTTTGCCAATAGCAATCGTGTTGCTTCATAATGCGACCGTTCATAAACGCTCACTCCCACCACAGAAGATTCACCGAGGCGAGGGGCTGCAGCACGTTCAATATGTGGAAGCTCAAAGACCTCCCGTTAGCGTGGCTTATATTTTCGGAAAAAGGGTGTCTTGTGTAATCATGGTACGATTAACGCAAAAATTTGTAATTTAAGGATTTTCAGAAATTTTTTGGTTGCCTCCTGTGTGTATACTATATAAAACAGATTTAGTGTTCAAAATTTTATAAAAAGTTAGCCATTTAATTTTTTAAGGAAAAAACTTAACATTTGTGAAGTGATTTTAAAATGCTGCTACTCCTGCAAAAGTTTACATACACGCATGAAATTTGATTTACACGTACGTCAAACTATGCATAACAAAAGTTGGTATGGTTTTTGCGATAACGCGATTGGTATTCGCACAATACTTCCTTTTATGAATGCTTATTGAAAATTCCTTAAAAGATGTATAAATTCTGAGTTCAATTATTTTTAAAAAAATAAGTATTGCTTTGATTCAAAAATGCACACATGATTTGTTTCTCTTCACATTTTATATTCCTTACGTACAATATATTTTTTACAAGAATAATTTGATCCACAAACGTCATTTTGTAATTTATTTGAAAAAGGTATTACAATTGGTATTTATTTTATCCGCTTATTTAGAGTTGCTATTATTCAAAAAACTAATCAAAAAATACAAAAAGACCACTCAGGTAATGAATCGGATGCAATTGATATCGACCCATGTGATGACGAAATTGACTCAGAGGAGGAAATCAAAAAAGTTGAATTTTCAAGCAGTGAGGATGAAGATCTTCATTATATAGCTCCTAGCAAAAAAAGAGCCAGGTTTATTATTTCTGATTTTAAAACAAAGTGATTTAGACACTATCGATACATCTTCTGATAAAGAAGTTTCAGGCAAAAAAGCTGCTCAGTGACTTTAAGGGAAACATTGAATGAAAAGTGACCATTCAAGCCAATATTTAAAGAAAGGATTTTATTTTTTCTAATTAACTGAAGAGCTGAAAAGTAAATATAGAGATGAAGTCGAGAACACTCTCTTCTATTCCAATGACAAAAATTCATACTACTGACGCACGGAAGGATTATCATTCTGTAATGGAAATAGATGTAAAAATGTTTGTGCTAAGAAATGTTTGTGGAAAATTTATTTCTAAAACAGAATTTATATGTAAAAAATGTTTTCAAGGATTTTTTTAATAATAAATATTTTATTTAAATTCATTTGGAACTACTTCCTTTGCAAAACATTTCAATTTTCTAGTATCAGTCAAATTAGCTCACTGCAGTAAAAATAGGTATATAATCAACATCCGTAAATTGAGTGTTAAATTTGTCAAACATTTCTTCAATTAAATAGAGATCAATTAAGAACGGGTTTGTGGAAATCAACACCCAAAAGGGCTTGTAGAAGTTATGGAGATGTCATAGATAAGAAAAATTATCTCGTTTTGAACAATTAGATTTACAGACGGGTTATGTCAGACATGCTTTTTTTAATGAGTAGAGATCCGCTCAAAGCGGTGTTTGTGGAAATTCAAGTACTGTACTTTTTTTTAATCAAAATACGAATGCTATAAAAATATTTTTCATTGCAGTCAAGGTATTAATGTTAGGACTTGGATAGCATTAACTTTAAAAAGAATACAGTCTAACAGTGTCACAAAAAATACCCAGTGAAGCAAGTTGTAAGCAAGTAGTTTGAAATATAATTGTTTTTAAGATTTCGTTTAATACACGACCAAGTACAGTGATTCTCATCCCTTTTTTTAACAATTTCAAAATTTTACGGCACACTAACAATAAAATAAGTTTAAAAAAATTGTACTTATTTGTAATACGCTTTATATAAATCCTCGAAAGAATAAGTTAAATATAGCTTAAACACCCTTTGTTTATTTCTATAAAATGGCCGCATGATATGGTTCCGGGCTTCATTTTCTTTTCTCAGAGTATAATTACAGTATAACGCGTACTTTTAACACAAAAAATAAGATAAATATTTACGAGTGCGTGTTATACGCTAAGGCATAAAAACGAGAGCTTTATAAATAAAGATAGGCATAGAAAAAAATTAGATTTCGACGTCGTTTATCCGAACGTTTATTATCTGGAGTGTCAAATATCCGAACCAAAGTCCCGGATACGTTTTCGAACAGTGCAATGCTCAACAGTTGTTTCGCGTGAGGCCAAAAGTGACGGGAAAAATACAAGATGATGGATATTTAGGAAAATTCAGTTGTGTGATTTGTTAAACATCTGCGCGGAATATTAGATCAATTTGTTTCCAAGTGAGGGTGTGTATACGTGTTCTTTTGATGAGTTTTGTTGATGTAGAAACCAGGATGGCATCCGATGCAGAAGATTGGATTTCAAATGCTAAATGATGACGAGATTGTGACTTTCTTGCAAGAAGAATCCGACGCTGCCGACGATGGAACTAATGAAGACGAGGACAACAACAACGAAAGTGGCAAGGGTCCATCAAATACTGACGCGTTTCTGCGTTAGAGACAGCTATGCAGTGGTACGAACAACAACCATCAGAGTGCTGTTCTACTCAACTACTGCTGCTCAAGAGATTCACAGACCTTGCAGCAAAAAAAATAAGGTGTCCAATGGAGAACGAAAAACAAGTGATTATTCTCCACGATAAAGATAAAATTGCATCATTTAGCACCCATCTTACTTTTTCTTCAAGCACGTTTCCCGCATGTGATGATTTTAAATACTCATGTAGTGTCTGGTTTCATATACTATATGGATCGCATTCAGTTCTCGGTTATACGAACGGTGTCCGGTCCCAATTGATTAAGATAAACGACGTTCTAATGTATATCGAAATGTTGTTTTATTCCTTAAGAACTTAAAGAGTAATAGTTCCAGAAGTATACTGTTTTTTCAAAAATCTGGGATAATACTTCGAATAAATGACTCCAAAACATAAGAGTATTGCATACGTATACTTCAAGTTTCTTCGTAAAAAAGGAGGATGAATATACCAAATATACGGCGAATATACCGAAGTATCAAAAAATACAGTTCGAAAGTATAGTTAGGCTGGTGTGCGCTGTATACTGGATTTTACGGTAATAGTTTTTAAAAAATTTGGTGACACACTTCAAGAATTTGGCAACACATAAAATTGCCATAGCACAGTGGATGAGAATCACTGATCTTGTAAGATAAATATGTTCCATTTTTCTACCATTATGTTTTTAACAATCAAGCACTACTTTGAGATCTAGGATCGTATTTCAGCACTAAAGATTTAATGAACTCTTCTGTGTTTCTTCAGCACCAGACCTTCATTGAAATCCAAAACTCGCATGGAAATTCGAAATTCACCTCCTAATAAATCATGGGAGCGCACGGAGAATTCAGAAGCTGTCTTCTCCGCGTAATTAGTCAAGGTATTTCGTAGGTGTGAAAGGGTGTTTGACTTGAGTTCCTTGTTTGATCGTTTTCAGGGGGGATTAGAACCTGTTAAGTCTAACACCCTCTGTCAGTGTCAGATGTCATAGGAATGAATACGGAATTCATCATTCCCACCCACCATTATCGGAATCTAACTCATTCTCTGACTTCTAGTGATATGCTGTGCGGATTATTAACGCTTAGTCAAGGAGGTTTTGCATAGCAGTATCTTTGTATGCTAGTGTTTGAGTGTGCATTTATAGTTTGTATATGCTTATAATGGCTTTGAGAGTTTTTAAAATATCTTGGCTGAGAATTAATGTACTCTCGTGGGACGAATTATGTTTGCATGCATAAAATGATATATTCATAAGATAATTGTAAACTAAAATTTAATGATTTTTGAGTTAATTTATACCCAATTCCTTGATCTTAGTTTTTTATTTAAAAATAAAAAATCATTATATATATATAATCTTATTATATATGATTTTTATAGATAAAAAATTAAGTATATATAAAATATATAAAATTTATAAATATAATCTTATTACATATAATTAATCAAGCCAAAGTTATATTAATCTTATTTTTTTATTTTCTTTGGAATTGTGTGTTACATATGTAACACATAATTTGTAAAGGAAAACATTTAAAAACATTACTACATACATATATAGAAGAAGCGCGATTCCTCCTCACTCACACACTCATTCACTGTCTCTCATTGCCCTCACTCACTCCTCTCCTTCCACACAGTCACTTTACTCTCCATCAATCCACTCACTCTATTCCTCACTCTTCCGAACTATTAGACCTACAAACTTAAAACTTAGCAGGCATGTTTATTTTGTTGAGTAGATATCCGCAAAGAACGAGTTTTTTGCGAAGTTCAGTTTCCAAGAGGGTTCTGGGTGTATTATAATCAAACATTTCCTTTTTTTTTTTAATTATTATACATACAGTCTTAAAATGTAGCAGGCATGTTTTTGTTGAGCAAAAGTTTTTGTGGAGGGAGACTTATAGAGCCCCAATAGATTAAAAAAAAGTTCCCATTTTTTAACAGTTAGACCTACAGACTTGAAAATAGGAAAGTATTTTTATTTTTTAGAGTAGCGATACACTAAAAATGGGTTTTGAGGAAATCAACTTTGGGGGTTATGGAAAAGTAAAAGATATAGATTTAGAGGTTCAAGGCTATAAGAAGGTCAAGGCTATAAGAAGGCTTTTGAATACAACCGAAAGCTTAATGCTACGATCTAGATATCTCTCAATAATTTAAAAACAATATATAACCATACAACATCATGAAATACCCAACTAAACGGGTGTACCGTTTGCCATCATCCTGTAGATTAGTGGTCGTGGTCATAGTCCTGTATTCGTGACCGGCGTGTCATAAGTTTGAGCCATAGTGCCACTGAAGATCCACCGTGTAGAGGGGATGATGTGCGTTCAATCTATCGTAGCTCAAAGTCCTCCCATTGGCATGGTATAATAATTTGGAGAGGGGGATGCCAGATCAGGTGTCATCCTCGTCACTTGACCGAGATTAAAGTTTCTAATAGTTCTCACGTGACTTAAGGTAGCCGACAATTTTTTTTAAAAAAAAATGGAGGTATAGGGATTTTTTTTGTGATTTTTAAGATTTGTTTAATACATTTTAAGAAAAATAGGCTAAAATAAAGAAGAGAAAAAGAAATTATTATTACTAAAACAGGAATAAATGAGTACAAATTTATAAAAAATAACATAAACGGGGGAGCCATTTTGTACCAAACGCTTACGAACAAATTTTCAGTTTTTCAATTCTCATGTGTTGCTGTTTTGCTCGTTTTTGAAATGACCTTCAGGATAAGAAATATTTTTATGTTTACAAAAACTAGAGCACTTTATCTTAGTTAATATATGAAATCGCTTAAAAAAAAACAGTGATTATATTAACATAAGGGATTCTACATTCTGTAATAAAATAGTGATTAATAAATTTGAAGGTTAAAACACTTCTACTATTATACAGAACATACACACAAAATTTCAGATAATTATTTTAAAAACTTTTTGAGCAATCGATGTCCCCGTTTGAGCATTTCCAAAAAAAAACATTTCGAGTAAAACGCGTTTTAAAGTAGGACATCTTGCTTTAAGTAATAGGATCTACCTTTACTAAATCACTTATTGGTTTTTTTCTAGTGAACGGAAAATAATAAACTTGGTGTTTTTATAAAGCTAGTAAGATGACCTTATAGAATAAAATCATAAGAAATTGTTCAATTTTTGGCAAAATTCACAATTGTAGTGTAGTCGGATACCTTAATATAGTGCGACTTTAATAAGTATTCACTCGCCGATTGACCACAACTTAAAATTACGAGGTCCGGTATATTCTTACAGAGAAAGGTTAGTAAAATATCTTGTTACCCGTTACAGCATTTCAAAAATTGTACCTATGAAATGCGACTGAACCGCGCAATTCTCGATTCTCGACGGACAAATACGAATGCATTATATATCGATATAAAAGCATATTTTACAAATTTATTTAGAGGATGGAAAATTTCCGAATACCTGTTGAAATTTTAATAACAATCCATACGAGATCCTACAGAAACTGATAATTAATATTGAATTCATTAATTGTAATGAATCGATTTCCAGTAAACTGAATCCAACTTGTGGACGAGAATTAATAATGTGTGAAATCAAGTTGAAAGTTTAAGTTAGTAATTGAATTATTAATAGAGGGAGCAGCGTGTTCATTTATTCAGTGAAAGCGCATAGCATTAATTAATCTGTGTCTGTTATTCTGAGCCAACAGATGCTGGAATAAGGAATAATCTCTGATGCGGATCATACAGCAGTACCTATAATGCCATTATAAATAATGATTTTTAACTGATCTATCATAAATCATTTGTTTGATTCATTATCATCCTACTACAGATTTCTGAAAGTTTAGTAGAATTTAAAAAATTGAATAAGTATTATATTAAACGCATCTATTGAAAATTAACATCAAACTTAACATAGCCATAATTTATTATGCCCAAATTATGGAATCCTTGTACTCTTTAATACTCCTAAATGCATCTAAATACGAGGGCTATTTTTAAGTAAGGTCCGCTGGCGCGTTTAGTTCCCTAATTCGCGCGTACGCCGCAACGAGTCTCTTCGTCACTGACCAGCATCCTTTGCGAACACACTCGCACCATTTCCAGCTCTGTAGCAGTCGTGTAAGCTTCGTTGTGTGTCTTTAAAATGTTTAAGGTGTTTGAATCGCACGCCAAGGGGGAGATATGTCTATTATCCGTTTTTGACTGCGAGAAATATGTCGGCTACAGACATTCATCGCCAGATAACAGAAGTTTATAGCACTGAAGCAATGAGTGACAGCAAAATTCGAAAATGGTTAAGGAAGTTTAAAAATGAGAGCCTCACACTTCTCGAACGACTCAAAAAATTTGATTAATTTTTTGGCTGGGAGGTTTTGGAACATGCACCATACAGCCCTGACCTTGCTGTCAGCGATTTCCCCCTTTTCAGGTACCTAAAACACAGTCTTGGCGGGAAGCGTTTCAAGGACAACGAAGAAGTGAAAGCGGCCGTGCACTCTTGGCTGTCCGACCAGGCGGCAGACTTCTTTAAAGAGGGTTTTCAAAACTTAGTTCTAAGGTATGACAAGTACATTAATAAACTCGGCAACTATGCAGAAAAATAGGCAAAAGTATCTACAATTCTAAAATAAAGGTTTTTTCAAAGAAAATATTGTCGTTATTTTTTTAAAAACAAACGGACCTTACTCCAAAAACAGCCTTCGTAGTTATGCCTTTCTGTGATTTTTTTTTAGATTTGAAATCCGATCTGAATTAATATATAATCTAATTGAACTCTGTACTGGTGTTAAAATTGAAAATTTTCGTATTGAATCGAATTTTTCTCAGCGATAGGTATTTGCCGTGATAGTTGAATGATTACGGTTTGTCGTGCCCGACGTTTTCGAGTCATGGATTTGAAATCTAGTACCACTAAGAAGTCCCTCCGTGTAGAGGACTCTGTCTGTCCCAAATTCCTCCCCTTGTCCTGGTATGTAAATTTGGAGACTCGGGTGACAGCTCAGCTGTCCTCGTTACTTGATCTTGTAAAGTTTTCACGCCCCATAACGGCAAAATTGGCTTCTTTATCTGGATAAAAAACACCGTTCCTATGAACACGGGCACCCCTAAATATCGCAAACTATTTTCATCTGACATCGCCTCGACAACTGGTGACCGTTAGAAAAATCCCACTCCATCCTCGAGCGAGAACCCCGACTGAAATTTGAGGAAAAAGAGCGGCGACCACCTCAATCAAGAAGGTAGGTTGTGTCTACCTCTTTCCTCACAAATATATTCTGTCGTTTTGATATAATCAAGAGAGTATAAATGACTTCTATCGAAATGTAAATACTGTAATTAATAGATGAGGACGCAAATTAATCAATTATTTATTTTTAACTCTCACACGCTACCATTAATTTTTCAAAACGTCACAACCCCAATTCAACATTACGTGGTCCGTAGCATATAAAACTCGAATGGTCCTTGAATGCGACGTTAATAAAAAATCAAATTATGTTACCACTTGTAGAAGCCCATCGGGGTTTGTTTTGGAGATTTTGCTTTCGCCTCTCTATTCTCCTGACTCAATGCCTACTGACATTCAGCGGTTTCACACTTTCACTAACCCTTGCAGCTAAAAAACGTTTTGATGTGGTCTAAGAACTGTCATTTACTTATTTTACTTACAAACCTCAGAACTTTAGTCGATATAGCATTCTTCTCTTACCAGAAAGAGGTCAAGAGACAACGAAAGGTGAGGGAGAATCAACCCAATTTTATAGGTTCATTTTGTGTCCCATACTGTCCTTTAACGTCCTAAGAAATCGATAGAATTTGTGGATATGCGTTATATTGTTCAAAGAATGAAAATAAAAATAGAATAAATACTTATTGATTTAAACTTTCTTAACATTTAACTTCATTTTTATATGCAAAATAGCATTTTATATCTTCCTCAATGCAAAATAGATTTTGAACTTTTTATTCAAGGGATTTCATATTAATTCACAGATTGTCTATTAAATTTGTTCATGGGTATATAATAATCCCAAAAAAAATAATGGTCGTATTTTTTTTTTTTTTTTTTGTATTATTTTTAACAAAACTTTATTATTATTTTTTTATGAGAAATTTTCTTTCATGCAATGTATTTTGTGTATTATAATTATTATTTCGTGTCAAACTACCTATTTTGGGGTAAAATATTTAATAAATTATGCTAGTAAAATAATTTGAGGGTGTCTCAATTTTTTTATTTGGAAAAAAAAATGACCTATATATACAATATTACTAAGCTATCAATATTTCCATGAGGTGCAACTCTTAAAAATCAATTTCTTAGTGACTTTTTCATATTTACAAAAATGAAGGAAAATTTTGAAACGAGATTAAAAGAAAGTGATTAGTTTGATTTTAAAATGAACCTATGATTATAATATAAACATATATCAAATTAATGCTCGTTATATTTACTAAAAATGTGATCTTTTACATTTTTTTAAAAATCCGAATCAAGCAAACGTTTTTGCTTTAATTAATAACTGAAATTCAATTATTTATGAAAAATTTCTTTCCGAAACACTACAAACACCTAGAAAATCAATAAGATTTGTGAGTTCATTTGATTTAACAAAAGAGTTCCTTTGATATCTTGAAAGAGCTAACTTAAAATCTAATCTCCTTTTTCTTCAAGTTTACTTCGTTTTAAAAAATGTATATAATAATCAGAAATCTAGCTTCCGGCTTTTGAATTAAATTCGAATTAATATTTTTCCAATAACAAAAAAAAACAGTTTTTTAAATATTTATTAAAATTATCTCTTTATTTTCTTATTTATTTCATCTAACTCGTCTTAACTTGTAGTACTTTATGTTTTCCTTTTTTTTTTTAAAAAAAAAAGTCCTTGGATGATGATTTATGCATTGCAAATTTTATCCAGAAAAAATTAAGTTTTGTTCTTTTGTAAGAAAAATAATTACTCTCATCCCGTTTCGACAGCGAAAAAATCTCTTTAATATTTTAATGAGCGCATAGTTATTTTATATCTTGAGTAATTACATTTTACTAAATGTAATTACCTTTAATTTAAAGTATTAATGCTAAGATCCAATTTTGTGAGGGAATCTCTTTTTTTTTGCTTTTGAAAAATATTTTACTTATTAATAAGTAACAAAATCAAAGGTTTCTAAGCTAATTAAAGATGATGCATAAGCAGTTTTTGTTTCTTAACATAGTTAATTATTCTCAAAAGTGGTGTGATATTGTACGTATCTTTAAAAAGAGTGTTGTTGTAATAATTATTTGCTCTTATTTTTAATTAAATTATACTCTTAGCTTCGTGGTTGGTAGATATATTTAAAAATTGCTTCACCCTTAAGTCACGCATACTTTAATACTTCTTTTTATGTAACTTAAGAAAATTATGTAAATTGAAGTATATTATTCAAAATATACACAAAAATAATCGTGCTAGAAAGGAGACAATATAAACTTGTTGATAAAAAAGTTTTTTATTGATTTTTATATATAATTTGGTAGTCTAAATTATATATAAATTTCTTATTGCAACCTTTTCCATCTCCATGGAGTGGCCACGATAGCCAAGTGGTCAAGGCATCGGATCATGGCTAGCATGTCATGAGTTCGATCCCAGTCCCGCTGAAGACTCACCGTGTAGGTCACCGCGTTGCACGTTAAATCTGTCGAGAGCTCCAACGTTCTCCCATTGGTGTGTTAGTTAGGAGAGATTCTGCCAGCTCAGGTGTCGTCCTCGTCACTTGACCATGGTTCAAAATTACGCGGACCGTTGCCAAAAGGCCTCGTGTTACTGAATAGGGCGACATTAATATTCACTCACTCACTCCATCTCCATGGAAACTAACTGTCCATGATCCCAAACTCGTAGTTGGGGGGTTTTCAGTCGAGTCATGTGTTCGAGTCCTGATTCCAATGAAGATCCATCGTGTGTCGTAACATGCCCGTCAATTATATTGAGTTGGAAAGCTCTCTAGTTAACGTATGTCATGCGTTCGAGCCTCAGTTCCACTAAAGGGAAGTGGATTGATGCACGTTTAATCTGTTGAAGCTCAAAGTTCTCCCTTTGGCTTGGTGTGTAATTTAGGAGAGGGGGATCTTAGCTCACGTATCGTCCTCGTCACTTGATTGGGGTTTAAAATTACAAAATTAATAGCCATTGTGTCGCTTTATAGTGTGACGTTAAAATACGCTCACTCTCGTTGGTATGATGTGAAAATTTGGTGAATATGTTGACTACTCCAATGTCATCTTTCTGACATTATGGTGACTCAGAATGATAAGATCTGTTGCCAATGGCTTTCGCACGGCATTACTACACAATCATTCAAATGTAGCATACTCCACGCTCTCCCACAATATAACCCTTTTATATAATTACACTATTCTCTAAAGCAAAGTTATAATCAAGGACTAATTTAATGTATTTCACCCCTACTGTTCTCGTACTACACTTATGAGATTTTTATGGTACACTAAATAATTCAAGATACATAATATCAACTATTATAAAATTTTATTTATATATATATTGAGTAGTTGGTAAATATTTTCATTTAGAATATTTTAGATTCACTCTGTGACAGATCTATACGCGTCCTTCCACTGGCCATCTTGGGAATTCTTTTGAGCCGGCATTTTTAACCAATCTTCTCCTAAAAGAAGAAAACGCGATATGCAAATTAAATTTAATGTATATATTCCTTCTTCGCGAGTTTGAGAGTTAGGGAATTGTGAGTAGATTAGAAGTGAAGTTAATGGGCAGTGAAGTGTATACGTAAACAAAAAGTAAGAAAGCCAGAGGTTTAGATAACAAGAAAGTGATAAGATTACCTAACCAGAAGGGTTAAAGTCAACTTGAATTAATTAGAAGACTGCATGAGTTCAGGTACTGTGATCTTAAATTAAGTTGATGTCTGGAGTGTTAAACTAATAGTGCGGTCATCAAATACGTGAGCTTTGTGTAAAGTAATATTAAAGGAAGAGCCGCAGTATTGCACATATTCTCCCCAAACGAGAATCTCGTCTCTCTTTCTTACTCTACTACTGAAATGAATTATCTTATTTAAAGTTATATGTGTGTTTGAGTTGTTTAGAGTGATAAATAAAATAATTAGAATTCCTCATGTCGTATAATCCGTTAGTTCCTTCCACACATTTAGCTGGGTCACAGGGTAGAAGGGATTTAAATACGTTTCAATTTTTTGAATGTATTCTATGAAATATCTTACAATTTCCAGAATATAACTGCCACAGAGACTGGTTATTCTACATTTATCTGTCGTTTAATTTGTAAGCCGAAGTTATATTTTCTACGTTGCTCAAAAAAGTAAGGGGAGAAAGCATAAAAGTGAAGAAAAGCCATTGCGCAATAGGGAGGGCGCGTTGCGCAAAACCATTGCGCAACGCCCATGTATGTACAAACCAAACGCGCATACATGGGCGTAAAATAGAGAATACAGGTGTAACAAAACGTAATATAGAAAAAAGCACACAAAAAATTGTATAGGACCCTTAATTCTTTCGAATGGTATAAAGAACATGAAATGCTGTTTCACAGTAAGAATTTGGTTGCATGAAAATAAAAATCTTGTTGCTTCGAAATGATACAGGATATTTAATATAGCGTGTGCTTCCCCAGAACTCCTAAGACAACCACACACATGTGATGAAGCTATCGATGAGACTTTGAAGAATACTGTTCCCTTTGACGAAATGCTATCTCCAAATCATGAAACTCTGACATACTTCATCGGATTAGGATCAGGAAAGTATGCTGACCACTCTATTGTTGCAAGCTCTTTGCAAGAAGGATCATATAAGGTCCAGCATTATCCTTCATTAAGACAAAAAATATCACCATCGGCTGCAACGTTAGGTACAACATGGGATCTTAGGACATCCTCTGCATACATTTGAGCCATCAAATTGCTTCCGAATGATATGCAGGTCAGCACGTCCACCTATAAATATCCCAGTTCTTACCATCAAACGTCCTCTGTTCAAACGTGTAATGTGATATTTCCCGAACGAATTTGGGGTTATCTCGATTACCCCTTTGTGACGCATATATATGCAGCCTCCTATTAATAATACTCTTGGGGGTATTCTTTGGGGCCAGCAAAATTCACCAATCTTCTCCTGAGAAGGAAACGTGATATGCAAATTAAGTTTATTATCTATAGTTCTTGTTCGCGAATTAAGAGTGTTAGTGAATTAGAAGTGAAGAGAATAGATAACAGAAAGCTAGAAGTTTAGTTAACTAGAGGTGAAGATTACCATAAATGGTTAGAAAGTCCTTGTAAAAGATTATAGTCGGGAAGTGTTAAAATAAATTGAATTGACAAGAAAACTGCATAAGTTCAGGTACTGTCTTCTTCATATTACGTTGATATTTAAAGTGTTTAAGATGACATTAAGTACATATCTACTGTGTAAAGTAATATTAGAGAAGAACCATTATTATATAAAAAAAGAGGTTTATTTAATGTATTCTCCCCAAACGTGACTCTCGTTTCATCCCTCTGTTGTCTGAATGGACCATCCTAATTATAGTGTTAAATTGATTTGTGTTTGATAAAATAATTTGTGAGTGAGTAATAAAGTGATAAATAAAATAATTGAAAATTATGTCGAATCATCCTTCACTTCCTTCCACACCTTTAGCTGGGTCCCAGGGTAGAAGGGAAGTAGGTTCGTTTCACATTTCTCGTCATAACAAAACACGTCTGATGTCACACTCTAAATAAAATCGGGACTCGTTCCAAAACAGCACTTGTCTCCGATCATTTTGCATCCAATCTCGATGTTCAGCTGCCTACTTTCTTCAAGGCACACAATGTCTTGCTGTAAATGGAATACACACCTTTGGTCTATGGGCATACAGTCACCCTGATAAAGCCTATTTCGGATTGTTTGGCTCAAGACCCTTCGTCCTGTTACCAAAAGGAACTGTTTTTGCATCGGCATCACATTGGCTGTTCTGTCTCAACGAGTTGTTAACAGTCGTAATTATTTACTGTGGAAGCACGTGGGCCTTGCCTTGTTTTTTGAATCAATTCCATAGTCTTGCAATGCCATTTCTTGCCAACCCAACAGTGTCCACTACAATTCTTTGTGTTTTCCCGGATTCCAGTCTCCCTATAATAAACCAAGCCAAGATTTCTGGTAGATCTCGTTGTCGTGTCATTTCCCCGTCACCTTTTCTCAAAGCAACACACGAAAGGTTGAATTTCATCATTGGGACCACGAAAAACAATAGCTTCTATGAAATCGCGATTTTTCCACTTACGGCCTTTTTCTAGTTTTTGAAGTCTTTAACGTTGATTTGTGCAAGAAGTTTTCTTCTGTTTCCTGTTACACTTTAGGCAAAGGATGTTTTATTTTATGATAGTTATGAGAAAAATATTTGCGTAATCTTCTTAAACCCATGAGCTCCCCTAATTTTTTAGCAGCCTAGTATTGTAGCGGAATCCCAGTGACCGAGTGATAGCGTTTTGTCTGGGGTCCATAGGTACGCGGTTCTATTTCCGGGATGGGCAAAATTAACTCAGCCTATCATCCCTTCAGTGGATCGATAAATGAGTGCCAAGCTTGCTTTGGGGCTAAACACTGAGGGTTTCACGCCAGACTGACCATATGACCGAAACATCTGCTCACGCGCCTCAGCACTCAAGGTCACAACTATTGAAATGGGTACAGTAGGCCTTGGCATTCGCGGGCTGTTGCGCCACTCAGTTTAGTTTAGCATTGTAGCTATGGTGACTGTTACAATAATCATTAAAAAATTATCAAAGCCCCTGGTTCTCTTAATATCTACGTCGCCACGGTAAACAATCAATCATGGTCTGGAATTCGTGTCCGACGTTAACGAGTCGTGAGTTCGAGCCCTAAAGCTACTGAAAACCCTCCGTGTAATTAATAGATACATGTTAAATCTATCGAGACTCAATCTGATTTGATTTTGATAAACATCGCCCTGGGACTCAACACAAGGACTAATGATAATGGACCTCGTAATTTTGAACCTCTTAAAAAAAAAGAATGACACCTGAC
Source organism: Trichonephila clavata (assembly GCA_019973975.1). Taxonomy (NCBI): domain Eukaryota; kingdom Metazoa; phylum Arthropoda; class Arachnida; order Araneae; family Nephilidae; genus Trichonephila; species Trichonephila clavata. The sequence continues at coordinate 28,647 of BMAO01039189.1, forward strand.
CGCTGATTTTCCAAAATTCCACAGCACCCCCATCCCAAACAGGAGGGATTTGTGCCTTCTCAAAATTAACGTCCCTCACTCCCTAATCTAATCTCCTTCCTTGCACTAGTTGACCCCACAACTCGACAATGCCGTCCATAAGTTCGTGACCATGACCAATTGGCTACGCAGCCCCTTAAATCCTTATGTCAATTTCAAAATCCTCATGTTGGTTTGATGCGGCAGTTTGGAGAGTGGGGTATCAGTTTCAGGTGTATTGATCACTTCAAATGGTTCAAAATTACGAGGTCCGTTTTCGTTAGCCCTTGAGTTGCTTCCAAAAAAGATATTCAATAACCATTCAACGAACTTGTGTTCAGAATCAAAGGTGGTCTAACAACAATACTTTGAATTTCTGTTTTATTTGAACATCTGAACAATAGGATTGGAAATTCGCAGCAGCCTAATATTTAAATAATTCATCTTTACCTTTAGAAATAAATATTTTTCGTTTTTTGATTATTTTACCACTTGTAAATAGCTAAGAAACACAAAACCAGTACTAAATCCAGAAGGTGCCAAAAAAATTATTTCTCTTTTTTAAAAAATCCCCCACAAAAACCTTTCCATTAGCGTCCCTTTATTTTTCAACAACATATATTAAAATCCTCATGAGTTCTTAATAAACCTCGCGTGATAAAAACTCGAAAACAATCCTCTTCTTTTGCTACTCCCCCCCCCCATCAATTTAATTTCGCATTTTCTAGGTGGGGGAGGTAGGAGCGAGAAAACCCCGAATCCTTTTCCAAGACTAACATTCCAATTCCCAAAAGCCCACAGGTAAAAGAACAAAAGAGAAAGAAAACTTTTTAACTGATAAAGAACCGATATTTGGGTCGAACGTTTATACACTGCAAATGCGTTCTTAGGAGCATAGAGTAGTACAAAGCATTTACGTGACGTTTTACCATTGTAGGGGATAATACAATAGCGTTGGGAGACTGGTTGGTTAAAGCCGATAAAAAAAATCCCTTTTTCTGTAAAAGCTTTTTTCCCTCTAAGTCACCGACCTGTTGCTTTTGGTTGGCTTTTAAAAGACTATTTAATGGATTCCCGGTTATTGATTCTTGGATTCTTTCATTAATGTTCGTCGTGAGTCTGAAATAAAAAAGGGAATCTTCTGCACTTACTTGAAATCGGTATTTGGACAAATATTTCTTTTGTTCCGCTCCCAAAAAAAAAAATTTCCTTCTTTGATAAATTTCTAGGAAAGGTGTTTGAGAGTTTTGGTGTGGGAAATATTTCTTTTTATTTCGCTACAGTTTTATGTAAAAGTAAACTATTACAGGTTATTTAAAAAGACGTGTGTTACATTATGTATTAGAAATGAAAGCTTTTAAGTAAACATCGTGTTCAAAACTTATGAATATTTAGAATTTGAAGTGAAGCAGATAATCAATATAAATTATTTATAAGAATAAGTTTAGCTTTTAAGCTAACATAGGGATATGTTTTCATATAATTACTATTTCTTATGAATATGTTAATAAGTGTTTATAATAATCTTTGTAACTCAGTGCTTCTCAAACTTTCAATACTTGTGACCCAATATTCAAGCATAATTTTCATCGTGTCCTTCCCTCCCCCCCCCTCCCTCCATACAATCACAATGCATTGAATTCAATAATACTATATTTTGACGCTAAAACTACTATACGACTTTAACCTCTGAAGTACCACCAACATTTTTAAACGTTTAGCTCAGCCAAAGCGTTCATCGTCCCGGACTTATATATACGTCTTTCCGAAGAACGATCTTTTCAGTGTACTGCTATCCATAAAATTATTCCGAATGCTTTGGAATGCAATAGAAGTACCTTGACAGTGAGTGGGGGGGGGGGATTTACTTATTTCTGAAGATTGCTTATTTATTCTTTTACTTCTATCCCCCCCCTCCAATACATCACATAAACACGCCTCCGTGGGGAAAGTCGGCATTCACGTACCATTCAATCGGCATTTAAAGGATTAATTACAAACCGTACAAGTTATCAAGATAACTGTATTTAATTTGTATTTAATTTTATAAATGACAAACGCGCATAGAGAGAGAGGGTCACTGGTAATTATTAAACTTGTTCTTAACTTAGTATTGGTAAATTATTTATAAAATGCATTGTACAGTATTGATACATTTTTTTATGCGAGAATGAATTTTGTTTGTTTACTTTCAGTGAATTAATCATTTTCTTTAAAAAATCTTTTGTTTTCGACTTTTTAATATGCTCGCGCCTCCCCCCTCGTCCACTCGTAGAGTTATCACGCCCCCCTTGGAGGCGTACACCTCAGATTGAGAAATGCTGTTGTAACTAGAAAAAAATAATAGAAGCAAACTGTAAGCTTGTTGCAAAAATATGTATGGATTATTTTACATGCTACGTATTCGATTTTCGTAATGTTTTGTCAAATACGGTGTTCATTGTTACAGTATCCATGTATAATAATAATGCAAGAAATTTGTTTTGAAAATATGAATATCTTCACATAAATATACAAATATATAGATCCAATATAAAAAAATATTGTTCATATGATATTTAAGAAACATGATATTCGTAACTGTCCTTGCAATGCCAACATCCCACCGGTTCCATCATTTTCAACACTTATTCTGATTTTTTGTTTCGCCTGTTGTTTGAAGTAGCGTGAATAATAACTTTAGTAGACAATTTTTGTAAGTTATCTAACTATTGCGTAACAAAATCAAGGTCTAATAAATACAGGGTGTTTATAATCAAAGTTCCACTTTCAAAATGCTATAAAAAAATACGTCAAAATGACTTTAAATCTGAACTTAATGTACATAAAGAAGGGGAAAACGGTATGGCATAAGAAAAAATTACAAAGCGTATCAATAGATGGCACTATAAGGGACATAAGAAGAAAGTTCTGAAGTTATCAATAGATAACTGTAAGATAGATACTGTAAGAGGTGGCTACAACTGTCATTTTAAATATCGATTTCTTTAAGGCAGAAAGTCTCAGTTCTTGTAAAAGAGCTTCACAAACACTCAGATGTTATATGAGAAAAACACTACGTATCCCGGATTTTTATGACAAATGCAATGTGTAGTGCTCATAAATGCCTTTGAATTTACATAGTACGCCATTACAGATATAGTATTTATCTACTGGTATACTTTGAACTGTTTTCTTGTGTTACACCATTTCCTTCTAATTCAAGTATATTCAGTTCAAATTTGAGATCATTCTGAATATTGATTCTTTTTTGCAGCATTTTGAAAGTCGGACTTAAATTATAACCCCCCCCCTGTATATAAATTTTTAATAAGCCAATCTTCTATTTCATATATTAAGCTCTTAAAAAACATACAAATAGTTTCCTTCAAACTTTACAGATAAAAGATATATTTACGGAAATATTCTCTTATCTTTTCTTTTACTTCAATATTAAATTTTATATATATAACATGAAATGAAATAACTAAAAATGTTAAGGTCAGTAATAAATAACAAAACCGTGATGTAGTACCTTTCTTGAAGCTGTCTTCTCCTTAGGATTAAGGAATCTTAACTCAATGCATTTTTCAAGTAGAAAAATGTTCTACACAATAATTTATATAAATTCAGGTGACTGTTACATATACGTCTATTTATCACACTGAATGTTTAAAATTGAGACGTGTATTCAATAAATCCTGTTTTTTTTTTTTTTTTTTTTTTTTTTTTTTCCATCTGGGACATGAAAGGTTAAATATTTTTTTTAGCTGTAATGTACAGGAAATAAAACATGGATCATAAAGTATATATCCGCGAATAATGAATAAAACCAAACAAAAATTAGAAAATATTTATACTTGTGTGTATTTTACTACAAAAACAAATGAAGTGAAATTGATATTCATGTTAGAGTATTAATATCTCTGTTTTAAAAGGTGAGATCGTATTATTTTCCTTTATTTAATGTAGACACTTAAAAAAAATACTCTAATCTCAAACCAGTTTAATTCCCACATCTAAATAATTTAAACATGTTGTAAAGAATATAGAATATAACATTTTCAAAAGCATTCAAAAAAATCCTTAAAAATATTTTTATTACACAGCAACTCTTTTAAAATGAGGACTCTCTGAGTAACTCTTTTGAAATCTGTAAATATTCCAGAAGAATAAATTAAATATTTAAATTCTTCCACCCTATCGAACATTTTTTTAGAAATACAGATCGATTCAAAATAATTCTTAAGTTCTGTTTTCATTCGACAATAAAAATCGTAGGGTTGAATTTTTATTCCCTTCACTTCATTAATTGTTACGAAATTATAAAAAAAATTTTACGAAAGGGATCAATATTTTACTATTATTTTGCAAATTTCAGCTGAAAGTCAGTAAGGAAATACATCTGATATAATTTTACTATAGTAACATCACATAAAATAGCAACAACTCTTCCTTAACGATGAATTTTTTCATTTTACGCATTGGGCAACACATTTTTACCAACACAGAAGAATTGCAATCTCTGGAAATACTAGAAGTCTGTGTTGGCTCCCAGTTCGTTACGAGTTTGTTGAAACCCTATCATTTATTGGGTGGCTTTGAACTTTGAACATATTCGCATATTGAGAATGCCTTAAGGCTTCTTGGAAAGATACCATTACTTTACAGACAGGCCTCAACAAAGGTGATGATAACAATATTTACATCAAATACCTCATCAGCGAAATGAAGGCTGTCCTGCCTTGTGCTGTTTTTGTCTTGAGAGAAAGAATGGGTCACCGCAGGAACGGGTCCTGGGTAAGAAAGTCTTTTTTCCTATTCGTGGAATTTCTGAGCGATATTTAGAGAAGGTTATATTTTTCAGCCATTACTCCAATTGATATACATATGTGTGTCGTTGGAATGCTTTTCCATTGACGTTGCAGTCAGTCTCTCGTCACACTCCAATACCGTTTGAATCCCTATTCATGATTTATTGAAAATGTCTTGGTTAAGACTCTTCATGGAAATTCATATTCAACCAGTACTGTTAGTCAGTGCTACCATTTAATGTTCAATTCCTGAGTCACCATTTTGGAGACAAACTGTTTTGGTGACTGTATCCTTAGTTGCTGCTTTGAAGATAAGAGTGATTTGAACTACTCGCCTTCGGATCCAGAGATCACTTCGTGTACGCGTTATACAACTGGGGCGAAAAGAAATCCCTATTTGAGTCAGACGTTAAGTGTTTTATTTCTCTCCTTTATTATTTGTGCCTTGCGGGAGAAGAGGTCTCTGTAATTTTTTATATCAGCATATAGAATCATATAACACCACCAGGGTTTCTGTACCGATTACTGATTTTAACATTTAAATTCATTGATGAGTCCTACGACTTTGTATTTTGGATCTTTTATTATCTATTTATGAGCTTCGCACATTTTTAATGTCAATAAAAACAAGTCGCTTACTTTATAGTCATTAGATTTGTTTTCAATGTTTTCACAATATCATAAGAATATCCTCAAATTCAACTCAGATTGCTTACAGCATTACTTGTACGACAATGATTTATATATAAATCTTTCACCAATATTTTTTCAGATATTTGTTTTGACATCATTTTGTTCACAAAATGTAATAATTACACATCACAAGATAGTTTATTTATAAATTCATAATAATATTTATAATTTGAATACACAAATAGTCATCAAAGTTTAGTTTTTCCGGTATTTCCACAAAAAGTTGTTACCTGATTTCTTGTCTGACTTTTAAACACGCGCTTTTATTTTTGTACAATGATAATAAATAGCTTGGCATATCTTTTCATTCGCGATATACGTTTGGAGCTAGTGCATGAACTAACCTTTAATGCTAACATTGTAAGACGATACAAAACCCTTGCACTGCTCTTCGCTCTCCAACAAACAAAATACTCGACGAGGGATGGTTAAAAATTCCAATCCATTCAAAGATGAGCATCGCAGGCCCCATGTTCCCGTGAGAGGGGAGGCTCGTCGCCCGGTGTTTTGAATATCAAAATTCCTTTCGAGAAATATTATCTCCCGCTTTTGAAATGAATCTTGGGCTTAACAAACAAGGCGTAGTATTGACTCTTTGAGCGAAAACAGGAAAAAATGGGACAGGCATAAAAGTGCGCCAACAATATTAGATGAGGAGAAGTCTTGCCCCTAAAAGCTATGCGTGAGGGGGGATTATTTCCTGTATTATTTCCCCGAAATATAAGGAGTGAGAGTGAGAGTCTAACTAATCACTGTCAGCCCTCTCAGCTTTGTTTTCCAGATTTCTCTCTGTGCAACCGATATGAATTGGGAAATTCGAAGGCGTCGTGTCACTGCTTTCATTCGGAATTAGTTGCCTGAGAGCTGAATTTTTGATGACGTCATTCCGCTTTGAAGCTTAGACCCCATTGTTCTTCTCCATTTGTGTGTTGGCATCGCTCTTCTTTTATTTATTTAAACTAGTATTAATTCTATTTACGTCTAGAAAATATGAGTGTTCCGTTGCAGTTTATTTAGAGAAAAAAATAGTTTAGTTATGAATTATTTATGAGATCGCTGACACGAAAGCAGTACTAGTATTTAATTATGTTTTCATTTTCTTTTGTATAATTTATACATCCTTCTACCTCTCTTTATGTAATTAAGCTAAATTATTTCAATGTAATATATAAAATGATTTGATGACATTGCATGATGTATTTAAATTTACGTGAAAATATTTATACTAGAGAAATAATAATAAAACAATATTAAGGGTGTTAAAAAATATTTTTATTATTTTAAATTTAATGCTAGTTAATTTCTGATTGATATTTCTTCTAGATGATTCAGGGGGCTGAAGTAGCCTAGAGATTATGATCCCGAGCTCGTGGAGGTGTGTCATGAGTTTGGGCCTTGTACCGCTAAAGACCCTCCCTGTGGGGGACTGATGCATGTTAATTCTCTCGAGGCTCAAATGTCTTCCCGTTAGTGTGGTGTGAAAGAAAGGAGAGGGGGTACCAGCTCAGGTATCGTCCTCGTCACTTGACCGGGGTTCAAAATGACGAGATCCGTCACCAAAAGCCCTCGAGTAGCTGAATATGAAGACGTTAATATTCACTCCCTCACACGAGCGCGTGACCGGCGTGTCATAAGTTCAAGCCCTAGTGCCATTAAAGATCCGCAGTGTAGAGGTGTCATTCATATTAAATCTGTGGTGATTCAAAGTCCTTCAGTAGTGAAGTGTGTTAGTTTGTAGAAGGAAAAGGTTAATTACTTGACCGCGGTTCAAAATTAGGAGGTTCATCACCAATAGTCCATGAGGACAATAGTATAGCACCAATCTGAGGACCAATAGTCCTCATGTTGCTTTACAGTATGTGACTTTAATAAACGCTTATTCTAAATGTTTCACTGCATTTGTATTGTAGAACTAAAAGAAAAAAAACAGGTTATTGACAACAGGTAGAGTACTTTTGAACCAGATTAGATGAGAACCACCAACATTTGAGTCGGCTGTCCTAACTTCGACATCTCTCCAAACAAAGGCTTTGAAACCCAGTTCAATTTAAAGTTCAACTATTCCCATATGTTTCTACCGCAATTCGTGTTGGAATTAAGAGCGAAATATCTCCTACACATGATATCTGTGATTATGACCATGGTTACAGTGGCTCATACAGAAATCTTAGAGTAATATGATATATATAAAAGAACGTTATAATTAAGGTGTTTATTCAGTGTTTAACACGGTGGTAAAAATTTAATTTCCGTTTCAAAACTAAATTTTTCCGAATTTAAAAAAAAAAACGGATCCATAAACTATTTACAGTTTTAAATTTTAACATAATCTTTTTTACGGCCCGAAAAAAATTTGCTATCTGGTATTGTTACACATACACACACAATATATAACAGATAATTTGTCTTTGTATTCAGTTTTGTAAATTCCACTTCATATATAGTGTTGTCTCTTTTTTAATACAGCTTGATATGTAAGTATAACCTCTGTTTGACTATTTTGCTGAATTATTAACGTTTATATTAAAAGTATTTTTATCAATAAAAAGTTAAGTCCTTATAAATATTTTCTTATTTAAAAGCAAACTCCACCAGTCCACCGTGGCTCTAGATTATTGAAGAGTATATTCTATAGATTGGAAGAAGTTTTTGAAAATTTTATTACAATTAATTGAAGAACAAATCGCTTGTGGCATTGGGGGGGGGGGTGTTTAATTTTTAAATAACTTAATCTTTATATTCTTCAAAAGAAAAAAACATTCATCTCTAGATTTTTTTTTTTTTTTTAAAAAAACCTATATCTCTAAAATTTATATTTCTTTTGGTGTGGTGGTTCGAAATAAAAATGATTCAATCTCCAAAAACCCTACATTTTCTTTAATTTCAAAATCTTACTTTTCACACAAAAAAAATTCTTCAACAAAACCCAAGATTAAAACACACAAATTTTTTCCGAAAATCTATGTCACTGTCAAAACGCAATATCGACCAATGAAAACACAATTTAAAACATTCATTACCAGAAGGAAAAGAGAGACATATCATTTCCATCAAAAGGGTTTATCCCTTTTCCCTCTCTGCCGGATTTTCTCATCCCCAAATCAACCTTCTCTCTCCGTTTATAATTAAAAAGCGAACTCTGAATGAGAAAAGTAGCTTTAATGACTCATTTTGGGCTCCTGACTCATTTGAGAAGAGACTCATCCCTTTAAGCTTTCTCCCAATTGGATCTCTCCTTTGATTCCACTTCTTTTTAGGGACTTTTCTGGCGGTGTTTTTCTTTTTTCCCCTTTTTCTCCATCTCTCGTCTGGGCAAGCAGAGGGAACAAAGAAGTTGGAATAACAAACATCTTCCAGGATAATTAAGGGTTTTTGTGAGTCATGGGGAAATATAAGGTCATATTGGATCTGGTAGAGAAGAATGTTTCTGGGATTAGGATATGTTTTAATATGTCTCTCTCTTTATAATCACTCTTGCCGTTCGTAAATAATGAAAGGCACTGAGGTAGGGTAGAGTGAAAATGCAGAAGGAAAATGTCAAATGTCCCAAACAGCTAATTTCAGCTTTTTCCCGCCCTTTTTCTTATTATCATTCATGTACAGAAAATTAATCTTAATATAAAGAATTCTAAAGTCGGTGGTTACAATGAAAACAAAAATTGTTGACTTGAAATCCCAGAATTAGATACCCATTCGAGACATTGAATCCTTCTCATTTTCAACTTAATTTGAATCTTCCTTTTCATGTAATTTTAGCTTGCATATTTAGCTCCTTTTATTGCTTATTTTTCAATAATTTCTATCCAGTTCTTTAAACTATTTTCGAAACAGTTTGGGCAGTTTTTTCTAAACAGTTGTACAGTAGGTGTTTGGAAAGTCGCTCCTTTTTCTCCTGTAGACCAACATATTTTTCATTTTTACAAGCTGCATGGCCCCGCGTTGCACGGGCTTCTTCAAGTGTGTAGCTTTTTGCCTTGGAAATTTCCCCTTCCACTCTTAGTGTCAGCACTTCCTGAGGCACGTGTGTGGTTTCTCTATCAATGTCATTAAAATTCTCTTTCATGAAGTTTCTTCCACCTCTTTACCCCGTTGCACGGGTCTGTATCCTCTCCACTTAGCCCGGTGTTGCATGGGCTTACACCAGCCCTTCTAGGGGTGCAATGTGAGTGATTTCTATATTATGTCATTTAAATTCCCTTTTCCCCTTCTTTTCATTGTCAGACGGGTTTCTTTTATCTCCGTTCAGCCCGGCGTTGTACGGGATTTTTCAAGTACAAAACACTTTTTTTTCCCCGGGATAAGATTGTTTTTCTAATTTTTATTTTCGACCAATAATTTACAAAGCTAATCCAGTTTATTCACAAAACAGACAATGTACGAATTGATTAATAAATAATTAATAAAATAATTAATAATAAGCAATGAAGCTTTAATTTTTTTTAAAGAAAACATTAATTTATATCCATTTTCATTAAATAATGAATCAATACATTCTTACAGTTAGCTATTGAAACGACTGCTTATTTTTGGATGCGTGTTTTTAAATTCGTTGGTAAACAAACGTATTTATTTTGCATATTAACATATGCGATTGGAGTGACATTTTGAAAATTAACAAATTAGTCTTGGATTTTTAAAAGCTTGTTTCTTTTCTAATTTATTCGATCCGTGGCCAGAGTTGCCTCGAGGTCATAATCGTGAACTCGTGATTCCGACTTTACATCTGTCGACTTGTGAATTAGAATCCTGGTGCTACTAAAGACAGCTAAGTACAGCGGTTGATACTCGTTCAATAAGTTTACAGCGCCCCGTTCTCCCACAAGAGTCACAGTCAACAAAGGGCAAGAATAAAAGAGCTTAATGACTGGCCCAGATAGGTAATCCTTTTCGTCCCAGTCGTCTGACACGTGCATGGCGTAGCTGTTGTGCTAGGTGGATGGTTTTAATAAACACTTGTCAATATCAACAGCTTACGGTCGAACGTCTATTTTAAAAGCCCCTACGTATCATGGTGTGAAGCCGTGTAGGGGAGCGATGCGTGTTAAATCTGTCGAGAGCTCAAACGTCCTCCCGTTGGTGTGGTGTGGTAGTTAGGAGAGGGGTTCCAGCTCAGGTGTCGTCCGCTCAAAATTTATGAGGTTCAAAATTATGACCATGGTTCAAAATTATGAGGTCCATTGCCAAAAGCCCTTGTGTAGCTGAACAGTGTGACATTTATATTCACTCATTCACGCCCTGGTGTGGAAGCATGAAAAAGGATTTCCGGCTTAAGTGTCCTTTTCGTCACGACTGAGGTTCAGTATTACTAGGTCTACTGCCAATAGCTCTAACGTCGCTTCTCAATACAACTTTGATCAATAATGATTCTATGTGCGATTCATTCTGTCAAAAATAATTTAATTTTTGTAGATATTTTATAATTTACACGGTCCAGTTTATAAAATTTTCGCATCTTATGGATATTTTTTTCTTTGTGTAAGAGACGAGGGAAATGTATTCGTGGAAACAATTACACAACTTTATTTACAGGGTGATAAGATAAGAAGCAAAAGCGAAAAAGAGTAAATTCAATATAATGACCATCATTATGGTATCTGTTTTTACGATCAGAATAGCTATTTAATGTTCGTACAGATTAGACCAGTTTGTCACGAAAATTATTCCCAAATGAGTTCCAAATATGAACTAGCCAGAACGATAAGAACAGATTTCTATATCATCTTACAAATTCATGTGTAAATGTTGAAGTTTTATGATAACGTTTTTTGCAATTCCAAGATATGGTTAACAGAATTAAAATTTTTCGATTAATATGATAATATTTTTGGATCTCTATAAGTTTTGTTCCTTATTTACGAAATAAAATTGAAAACGAAGAGTTTTATTATTTTGAAACAAAAAGTTTCATATACTCTTTAAAATTGAAAAATATTTCATAAAATTCTTTACAATGGGTAAAAAAAATTTCTAAAATTTTATGCATTTTAATTGATTTAATTTTTTTATTTTTTGAAATGTGAACATTATTAGAATTTATCAGTCTTATGCATCAGATTCTAATAAAGACGAAAAACTGTTTAAAACTAAAATAAAGTCCTGCTATTTAGGAGAGGTAAGATTACTTTATAAATTATATGAATCAATTATTCATAACTTAAAAAAATATCTGCAATAATTGTATACGATCAAGGAATAACCATTTAGAATTATTACGCAATAACTCAAAGTTATAAATAAAAAGGTAAAGTAAATACAGAAGAAAAAAATAGGCAAATTTATAATTAATATATGCAATGAATCCTGTGCTATATAATCAAATATTTCTTATATACATCTTTTAGCCATCACCCTACAACGTTAGTGAGTATTTCATAATATACTGCTTTATAACTACTGCTGTAATATATACTGCTTTTAACTTATTGATACATCTAACTCTCGAATGTAAAGAAAAACATTCTTGTAGCCCACTTTTCTTGATTTAAAAAGTACACAACTTGAATTTATAAGGCGAAAATATATTTATCTTTTTAGTCCCATAAAAGTCGATTTTTAAATTTAGTCGATTTTTTGATGATTTCAACAAAAGAAACATGCTTGCCAAATTTCAGGTTTATAAGTCCAATAGCTCAAAATCGGAAATTTGTTTTATCTATAACACCTTCATAGCACCTACACCTTCCCCTTGAAAGTCTATTTCCGCAAAACTCATTCTAATAGGATCTTTACTCAAAAAAAGGAGCAAGACTGCTTAATTTTACGCCCGTAGATTTAATTGTTCGAAAACGGGAAATTTTGTCTGTTAAAGCCCCCGCAACTCTGCTTGGAAATCAATTTTCACGAGACCCCTTCTTAGCAGATCTCTACTCGACAAAAGAAATATACCTGCTGGATTTCAAAGGCCAGGATCCGGAAATTTCGTGATAAATGAGTGAGTCGCTTCTTTCCTATATATACAGGGGGCAATCAAAACAATGGAAGCCCCTTTGAATAAAAGTGATATTTTTCAATGCGTTTTATAAGCCTTAAAATATAATAATGGCTATCAGTTTTTTGTTATAAATAGAAATGTATATATTCTGGTAGTATGTGGTATCTTTATCGAAGTTCTGTAACTCTTAGATATGTTCCAAGTCTAAAATGTTGGACCTCTCTGATTTTCAAAGGAGGTAAATTGTACGAGTCTGTCTAGCTGGAGCAAGTGTAACCGAAACATCCCAATTTGTAGGGGTTTCTAGAGGTACGGTATCTAAAATCATAACAGCATACACACAGCGAGGCAATGCAAGTAAAATAGTGGACGGAAAGAGAAATCAGTGAAAACGAACGACGGGAATTGAAGCGGATAGTAATGTCTAAAAAGCGAATAACTGCAGCACAAGTTAGTTCATTTAGCATCTGGATTATCCAGGGTCAATGATTATACAGGGTGCGGCAAAAAAACTCGGACAAATGTTTTGCCTCCTAGAATAATTAACAAATTTCCTTTTAATTGGTATATTCATGTTTCTTTATATCCACCACTTTAATAATAAAATATTTTTAATACATTTCTTTGTTTGTACTTTAATTTATGTGTTTTTGATAATGTCGAGCAAAAGGTGTGCTATTTTAGAGTTGTTTCAGCAAAGGAAACAAAAGTGCGAATTCGTTCATTCGCTTATTGTACCTCGGAAAACAGCGTTTGATGCAATTTGCCGTTTCGAAGAGCTTGGCAATAACGGTCGACGTTCAGGAAGTAGGAGAAAATGCACTATAAACACTTCAATGAATCGTAAGGCCATCGAAAAGTGAGTCCAGAGGAATCCGATAGTTTCCATAAGAAAATCGTTCGTGACATGAGAATATGTGTCAGATCGGTGAGATGAATTGCAAAAACGAAGCTTGGACTGAATCCTTACAAGTTGTGAAAATTTCAGCTCCTCAATGAAAGAAACAAACTCGTGCGGCTCCAAAGATGCCGAAAACTTTTGAGACGGGCCGCAAGTCAGCGATGGGAGAGATTCCTTTTCACTGATGAGAAGCTCTTTGTGGTTCAACAAGTTCAAGTTCATAACTTCCAAAACGATTGAATCTAGTCTGTGGACGCTCCAAGCATTCGGCAATTGTTGAATATCGCCAACATCCAAAGTCGGTCATGGTCTGGGGCGGAATTTGCGCAAAGTGATAAAACTCCTTTGATTTTTGTGGAAGAGGGCGTTAAAATCAATCAAAAAGTGTACCAGGAGGACATTCTTGAAGCTGTTGTACTTACGTGGGCCCAAAAGCATTTCGGAAATGCAAATTGGACGCTTCGAAAAGACTCTGAACCAGCTCACAAGGCCAAAAAGACGCAAGAGTGGTGCAAAGGGAATTTTCCAGACATGATATCATCTGAAGAATGGCCACCCTACTCGCCGGATATCAATCCCATGGACTACAGTGTATGGTTCATTTTGGAATTCAGGGCCTGCACTAAACCGCACAAAACTTAAGACTCTCTAAAGCAATCGCTTCTATTGGAATGGGATAGATTAAAGGGGTAAAAGATTTGAGGACCATTGCTGAAAATTTCTGCAAGCGTTTGCACCTCTGCATTGCTGCAAACGCTGTCACTTTGAAACCAATTAAATTTATTTATTAGTACAAGTGTACTCTTATTATATTATTTGGTATGTTTTGTTAATTTTTTATAAAGTTATATAAAGAACTGTTTATCCGGGGTTTTTTTTCGCCACACCCTGTAGTTAGAAGGCACCTTCATAAATAGAACATTTACCATAGACCAGAAATTCCTCAGCCAATTGTCACAGTTGTTATTGCCAAACGTCGTCTATAGTGGTGTTACATCCGCAAAACCTTGTAGATTGATAAGTGAAAGAAAGTGATATATGGTCTGACGAATCGTCTTTCACACTTTTCTTTACAACAGGACGTGTGCACGTTTGGAGGACACCTGCACAAGCGTATGATCGTGACTGTCTCCTTCCAACTGTCAAACGTAGAGGGGGATCTATCAGGATATGGGCAGCCATGTCGTGGGTTTATGCTAGATCTTTTGCTCCCAAGCTTTTTTGGTGGCCGTGGTAGCCAAGTGGTCTAGGCATCGAATCGTGGCTAGCATATCATGAGTTCAATCGCAGTACCACTGAATACCCACCGTGTAGGGGAGCGATGCATGTAAAATCTGTCGAGAGCTCAAACGTCCTCCCGTTGGTGTGGTGTGGTAGTTAGGAGAGGGGGTGCCAGATCAGGTGTCATCCGCGTCACTTGACCATGGTTCAAAATTACACGGACCGTCCCCAAAAGCCCTCGTGTAGCTGAACAGTGGGACGTTAATATTCACTCACTCACCCAAACTTTTTTGAACTGGCGCCCCCTTCTCTAGTAAATATTTGAACACCGCCCACTTTTCTAGCGAATATTTCGATACCGCCCCCTCCCACTCTAGAGATATAAGAGTGTACATAATACATGGTGAAAACAAGAAAGTCAAGTATTAAAAATATCCTATTACTAATAGAATATATTTTTTAATTTAAATTTCTTCTAAAGGCCCAATTTTTTTACTTTCGAATCTGAAACAGCTATTGCCAAAAATAGATTTAAATCTGTAATATTATATATTTTAGTCATAGGTAGGATATTTTTGGAATTGAAACGCTATTAATTTTTTTTTCCATTTAAAAGAGTAGAATAAAAGTTTTAGCTAACCTGTTGTAAAGACAGACAGGGGTTTTGATGATATGAAGTAATTCATAATAAACTATTACTTTCAAAATAAATATAAATTAACAGTTTCAGCCTTTAAAGAAACACTTAAATTCCTAGTTAACATATTTAATTATGTTTCTTCTATAATATACGTAATGAAATGCAGTGGACGAACCATTTTTCCTACTGCTCACAGACAAAAACAACACGTGCACTATAGAAATTAAGATGCACTATGTCATTCAATTTAATGTAGGTCTGAATGTAATGTAATATTTTAAAGTTTTTCATCCACTTCCCGAGCTACCGAAATATGAGAGTTTTCGTACATATGATATAGAAATGATTTAAATACATACAATCAACATAAGTAAACAGTATTAAAGTTTACTTTTGTTAGTACATAATTGGTGTTTTTTTAGTCGTTTTTGGTTAATCTGCCCAAGCCCCTTCATGCCATCTCAACACTCCCTAATTTTCTCTGGGGCTTTTATTGCCCCCTGAAAGCCTCAAACGCCCACAAAGGGGGCGTTATCACCCACGTTGCGAACCTATATGCTAGATGAATCATAACCCTGAAAGCTAGGATCACTGCTGAGAAGTATAGAGAAAGTTTGGCTGACCAGGTTCATCCTTTGATGCAAACTTTGTTTCCTGAAGCAGATGGAGTTTTCCAGGATGATAATGCACTTCATTATCCATGTAGCGAGACTTGCCCAACCATGGTTTGATTAACATGAGGATGACGTTAAGCTTCTACTTAGGCCGGCACAGTCACCCGATCTCAATATAATTGAACTGTTTTGGGGTCTATTTTAAAGCGTTCAATACGGAATCGATGTCCTCCACTCCCAGATCTTTCACAATATCGCCATGAAGAATGGCACAATATTCCTCTAAACACACTATTCAGTACTTGAATGAATCGATTCCTAGGCGATATTGTATTGCATGCCAAATGGGGCCCTACACCATACTAATGAAGGATTCTTTATAAAACTAAGTTTATGAAAGTAAGGTAAACTAACCTTTAGTTTGATAACCACCTGTATATAAATTACGCTTACACAAAATATGTATGTGATTGCTCTTTTTGCAAGTGCTATGAATTTCTGTTGTTGTTGCTTGTGGCACCTGATCGACAGTAACATCAGATCAAGGTCCACGAAATTCATCGCGGCTAAGGGTTAGATTTTTACGCCTGTCGTTAGCCTAAGCTTTGAGCCCATGCATGTGACAGTACGATTTGGCTCTGTTCTTACACGATAGATGGCGACACCACCTATCTCCACCTCCACAATTTAGGCATGGAACTGGAGGGAAGGGAAATATTCTCCAGCTCCCTACACTCGTGGATTCAACTGCGACCGCTCACAAGATTTTCGGATCCACTGATTTATTGGCATGTACTCGGAGGGTATTTGGTGGCCTTGATCATCGAGCCCAGACTTTCAGGTCTGGAGTCCGATGCTCTAACCACTAGGCTACACACGGCCCCCGCTATGAACTTCTAAGGCAGCTAAGTAGTCAGTTACAGTTACAGTGGGATATGGATCAACAAAGGCTATTATCCCAAGTAGTCAGTTAGTATATCTGCAATTATGATTGATTGCAAAAATTTAGAAAATGATCGATAGTTTTTGTCTGTATACCTGCCAAATGCCCTGAACTAAAATTACATTTTTTGCTTGATATATAATTTGTCATAATTCTCACATTGGTATTAATAAATTCTTACTCCACCCAAGAACGTTGTAAATCTGACTAGGACACACTAACTATTCTCTTGCGAAGAAAAATTCATTCCAAAATATTCACGAATTCGAGAGAGAAATTTAATGGATCATTTGATTATTACATTTTTTTTTTTTTTCCTTTTCAAATAAAAAAAAAATATATCCCATCTAAATATTTAATTCTTTTCCACCATGTATCAAGTTCCTTCTCCATCATCTATCTATCTTCGAAAAGTCTGAAGAAATCGACATCTACATTTTTTGCTCTCTCTCTATCATTTGAGTAGATTTTTTAAACATTTTCCCTATATTCCCCTTTTACGCAGAGTCTACAGTCGTTAAGCAAGTCCGAGAAAAACCATTTGACGTCATTAAAGTATTCCGTACCAGACGTTAAATTGCACCCTGAAGTTATGCAGGGCCCGAAAAAGAAGAATAGATTTGCCGATTCATGGGTTCCATTTGTAACCGGATAGCTGGGGCCGATTTAGGTTTGATATTCGTCACCAGATGCCGTTACCTCTGCTTTTGTTCGTTTTTCGAAATCTATTTTTGCTGCAACGGTAAGCGGAAAGGGATTTTTTCCCTTCGCAAATTGCTTTTGGGGATTTTTTTTTCTTTTCATATTTATTTTTCCCCCTTTCTCGTAGTCTTATGTCATTAGTTTTTTTGGAAATGCTTATGTGTACCTTTGTCAAGGAACGTTTTCATTTGTCACAAAACGAAAATTGTCAAGTTCGTTTTTTCCCTTTTTTTTCCCCCTATCAAAATTGTTTGGATTTGTTTGGGGAATAACGTGGTATAGGTGAAAATTTTGTCGGTTTGGAAAACGAGTTATTTTTTGGTATGAAAATGACTTTCGGTGAATTTTCTAGTCAAGATTATTTATATTACTTTTTGTAAACTCGATGGTTTATATGAATGGCTTACACTGTAACGTAACTTTTATCAAAATTAAAATATTCACTATATATTCATAAGTGCCTGATTTTATGTACCTTTTTTTCCCCTAATTTCTCAAACTTGTAGTGGATGGCATCTGATGTTAATACAGTTTTTTCAAACATTAATTCATTAATTTTATTTTGTTCAAGAGATATATTTCAGTAGATATTATTCTTCTAGATGACAACACTATTGGATAAAACAGTTTTTGTTAAATTTGTGAAGAAGATTTAACTTAACCTGAATAATCAAATGCAAGACAGATGTCAGCATACCTTTTACACCTGGTTTTAAGATAAATTCTTACCTATTGTATTCAACTTTTATTAAAAAATGTAATTACAAATTTAATGCTGTTAAAGCGTTTTTAAGAGAAATTTAAAAGGTGTTTTGCCACTTAATATTGTGATTTTGTCATATGTTCGTACATATTTATATCAATTGTAATTTTTAGCGTGTTTTTCACGTAGTGTAAAAAAGCGCTATTAGGATGCAAATTTCGTCTTCGTCTTCGTTCCATATTTTGTCGTACCTTTTTCTCAACCAATAAGCAATCGATTGACCTCGGGTTTTCGACATTGGGTCGCATTTGTGCCCTAGATAAGCCGAATCATATTTAAATGTAATAATTTCCTTAAAAAAATTTTAATTTTTTTAAATTTTTTTTTAAGTATAGTATATTACTTTCTGTTAGTAAAAAGTTCATTAGTTGCATTATTGTAAAATACAACATGTAAAAAACGCGCTAAATTACTTGGCCATGACAATGATTGATATCTTGTTTAATAAAAAGTAACTAAAATAAAAATTTTCTTTGTTGACCTAAGTAGGAATTGGCTTTAAAAGAAAATTTTATATTACTTGTTTTTAACTTATCTTCCTCAGTGAATTTTTCTTCTATATTATCTCTACGACATTTTTTTCGCCAAATTTTACCTCTGTACACTTATTTAAAAAAATTTCCCTTCTACATATCACTTTTTTTTTCTAATCTATCCTTTCAGCGTATCTTTTTCTCCGTATTTCTTTTCAACGACCTTTTATTTTCTAAATTGTCTTCCCTACATATTCCCTTAAAGTTGGAAATTTTTACCTAACTTCACCCTACAGTAAAGTAGCTTTTTTGTGAAAAATGTCACAATTTTGAATTACGTTCAAGTGACAAGGGCAACACCTGAACTGATTACCTTACTCTTTTAACGTCCATGTCACACTGAGGGAGGGCTTAGAGTCTTATTTTATGTATCACCACCATTATTTCATACTATAGACCAAGTGTTCTTAAACTGTGGTCTGCGGACCTCTGGAGGTCCGCAGTGCCTTTCTAGGGGGTCCTCGAAGGTCTTTCCTCTTTTGTTAAAGTTTACCTTCTTAAAGACTCTGAAGGACCTAGTGGAAAAATTGAAAGATGTGTCATCCTAAGCTAGATCACTAAATTATCCCCAATAAAAATACAGGACATGTATTTCAATCAAGGATATTAATTCAGTTTTTTTAATGTTTGCAACTACATAGCCATTATTAAAACGTAATATTTTCAAAAAAAAATATACAGTAGAAACACATGTGTAAAGATTTAATAACTAAATTTACGTAGAGCGATAATACGATAAATCGATTGCATCCATTTCGATCTCCTAATCGCATTGCGATGGTATTATTTGTTTATTTGTGCCTACATTATGTATTTGAAACTAGTATTTTGTAATATTTTTATATCTAATATATAAAATTCTCCTGTCACAGTGTTTGTAACCAAAATCTTCCCAAACGACTGGGCTGATTCTTATGAAATTTTGTGCGTATATTCAATAGGACGTAAACTATTTTTCATTCCGATATTGTAATTAGTTTAAAAGATATTAATTAAAAACCTTAAAACGCGTAATTGTTTTACCCCTGTGTGTTGCTTTTCTCCATTTTTTTCGTTGGCGTCGAAAATCGGTTTCGCGCCAGATGTTTGACTTTTCTCTGTTCTACCGTCCAAATCACCCTGCTCATGGGTTACAATAACAAAATAGATGTCTATAGCAAATCAAAAATCACCAAATTTGGCGAGTGAAAAGTTTTTTCCCCCATTTTTTGGACATATCTTTAATTCAAAAATTCATATATTGCATCGGTTTATAAAAGAAAAATATCTTTCCGAAAAACTTAATCTTTTTACTTCGTTATCATTATTTCAAATAAGTGACATGAGATAAATGAAACGGCTAGACCAGTTCTTTTGAAATTTTGTGCGTATATTCAGTAGGAAACAGTTGTTACCTGGGGACTAGATGTCATTCAAATCTATCCATGCAGTTTGCGATACCAACGAAGCTGTAAATTATCCAGCAGAATTTTTGAGCTCATTGGATTTGCCAGGTATGCCACCGCACCATTTACAACTGAAGGTTGGATCTCCGGTTATTTTGCTTCGTAATTTGAAACCACCACGGCTGTGTAATGCCACGTGATGATTAGACAAGAAAAAATTGTTTGAAAACGTTGTCTAAGCTAGCATTTTGAATGGCAAGTTCCGAGAATAAGATGTATTCCCGCCATTCCACCATTCCCTATTATTCCCACAGATGTGCCAATTGAATTCAAAGGGATTCAATTTCCACTTAGATTGGCATTCGCAATGACAATCAATAAGTCTCAAGGCCAAACGAAGTCTGTCTATGGCTTAGATTTGGGTGCACCGTGTTTTTCACATGGACCATTATACGTGGCATGTTCTCGCGTGGATAAACCATCTAGTTTGTTTGTGTTGGCTAAAGATAAACTCACTAAAAATATCGTACACTCCATTGCACTAAGAGACTGATAATGTTATTTTTTATTTGTCATAATTTGTGATAGAGATGTAATTTGAAATTTATTAGTTGAATAATAAAAGTACAAAGAATTCAAAAAATGAATGTTTGATGTTTTGTTACTTTTATAGGCCGTCATCGTTCACAGCTTTCCATTCCTCTTTCAGACATATACCACATCCCCACACACTTAAAATGAGTTAGTTATTTTTTATTTGACTACCAAAATATTCACTAGAAATAATTTATATGGCAAAACGTTTGCTGGGTCAGCTAGTATACATATATAATTAGATGTTTACTGTTTCTTATAAGGGAGGGGGGGGAGAAGTATTAAAAATGTCTGTATAAATAGCAACGACAGTCTTAGGACTATTGAGGTGACTTTAAATCACTGTGTGAGGTGACTTTAAATCTATGTGTTAGGAGTCAGTGAAGGGTATTCAAAATATTGGGGTCTGCGATGTCAGGCTGATACATAAAGGGGAGGGGGAGTGGTGATCGAAAATTTAAGAACCGCTGCTGTTGGCCTTTAATGGAGTAAAACCTTGAACGATGTTTTCGTTTAGAATCTCACCAAACTCTTGAAAAATGCAGGATGTTCGGGGTAGCTTTATGGTTATGATCACGAATTAGAAGCATCGTGAGCTACAGTTCTGATGCTCCTGATGACCTACTGCACAGTGGGTCAGATGCACGTTAAATCTGTCGTGGCTCAACGTTGTAGATGTGTTAAAGCTAAAAGATGGGAGTGCAATTTTGGATGTCATCATCCTCACTTGCCTGTGACTCAAAATTACTCCACCAATAATCCTAGTGTTGGGACTATAGTAAACATTCACTCATTATGATTTATACATCAAAGGAGGCAGTAGCCCTGCAGGGTAAAAGGCGAGCTTCATATCCAGCAATCATTCAAGTCCTGGTGCCCTTATGAGTCCATCATACAGAATAATCAGTTTGTAACATTTTACCTGAAATTGGGTCTCAAATTCATTACTTGACGTAATGTGGAAATCAGGAGAGTTAAATATATGCTGGCTTAAGTGTCTTATACTCATCATTTGACTGTAGTTCAAAGTTGTGAAGACAGGCGTTATTGTCTTTAGTATAGTTCTAGGTCAGGGATGTCCAACTCGCGGCCCACCTTGAGTAAATTTCCGGACGGTAAGATTCATTACAACTTTGCAAAATAATCTGATTATTTGGGGCAATATTTTTGTTTTTAGTGTTGTTTTTGTAACAAATATATCCCATAATTGTTTCTATTTTATTACGTTGCTTCTATTTTTATACATACTTAAAAGTGGCCAGTATTGCATTGCAGTGACTTTCGCAGCATCACGATTGATTCCTGTAATTTTATCGCGCCGTTTATTGATTGAGCTAGGTATATTTGATCATTGCATTATTATTATTATTAAACTATCTGTTTGTAGCATGATAAATCATAAAAGCAATAATAATAATCTATTCCGTTTTAAATTTTCACTCCAATAAATGTTTATAATAGATCCAAAACCAATATAAAGGCATACATTTTTATATGCGGTCCGAAGGATTATAATATTTTTTCGAAGTGACCCGCAAGATCATCTGGGATGGCCTTCCCTGTACTAGATGGGAAAAAGTGAAAGTTGTCCTTTCATTGACCATTTTGTAATTAAAATTAAACCCCATGTCTCCTTTTCAGATGGATTCCCATTCGTACTAACTTTCGTGTACATGACTATTGATGAAAATTTCACACCCCATGAAGGAAAAAATGCAAACAAATCGAAACTTGCAGGAAATACAAATTGAATTAGAATTTAAAAATGATTAAAATTACAAAATGACCGTGCACGAGGGCGTCAATGAACCTTTTTACATTTCCAAGTGAGCCGTATATAAAAAGCAATGTAATAAAATAAAAGCACAGATGATAATAAATTATAGTTTTAAAAAAAACTAAAAAACACCCTTTTTATAATTAACCGAACTGAAAAGTAAACATTTCATATAAAGAACACATTTTTCTTGTTTGTTATATTTGTACTAACCATGAGCGTTTTGGCTTTTAGGGTTGTAACTTAATCTAGAAATAGAATCTGAAATTAGTCACCAAATCTGGAAATGGAAAATCGCTAATCCTGATGATCCTGATCAGGATAATTTAAAAATATATTAAATTATTGTACTGTTATCGGTCCTTGACAAATGGGCAAAATTTTGAATTAATCTGATATCTTAAAACGGGTAAAAATCGAGTTAAAAGATTACGTTACATACAAGTGAAACTAATAAAAGCGTGTTCAAAATACGTTGATCTTTGTATCGTTGTATGTGACCAGCCGAAAGCGCATAGTGTCATACAAGCAGCTAACAAAGTTCGAACGAGGTCGCATGATCGGATTTAGTAAGAGTGGATTTCCGGTGGGAATGTTCCCTCCTGCCTTAGGTGGGAGGAAAGCATTACTCAAATTTCTTCCACAGACTGGTGTGGCTGCGGTAGCCGAGTGGTCTAGGCATCGGATCGTGGCTAGCATGTCATGAGTTCGATCCCAGTACCACTGAAGACCCGCCGTGTAGGGGAGCTATGCACTTTAAATCTGTCGAGAGCTCAAACTTCCTCCCGTTGGTGTGATGTGGTAGTTAGGAGAAGGGGTACCAGCTCAGGTGTCGTCCACGTCACTTGGCCATGGTTCAAAATTACGCGGACCGTCCCCAAAAGCCCTCGTGTAGCTGAACAGTGGGACGTTAATATTCACTCACTCACTCCACAGACTGGTTCACGATAACCTGCTTCCTCATTGATCAGGTATCCGTGCCAACTTCCTCTCCAATTGCATAAGAAAAATTTCAAACATTTTAGTCTCTTAGATATTCCAAATCTTAAGACTTAAAT
The DNA here is from genome assembly GCA_019973975.1 of Trichonephila clavata. NCBI lineage: Eukaryota > Metazoa > Arthropoda > Arachnida > Araneae > Nephilidae > Trichonephila > Trichonephila clavata. The sequence goes on from BMAO01039189.1 coordinate 52,213, forward strand.
ATTTTCGGGAAAAATCTTAGTTTTAATTTAATATTTCAACGCACCTTTTTATCCCTTAATGTAATTTATATCAATTTAAATTTTTCTAACGCATTTTTAACCTAAAATTCAGTAACTTTTATTAAATATGGGCAAAGTAAAAATTTCAAGCTATCTCCCTTACCACACAGGAGATAAAATTCCGACGGAGTGAAGAGTTCCATGCATACCTCCAACTATAATAAGGGTAGGTTTTCGTTAACGTGAAATTGCCACTCGTTTTGGGTATAGTGAAAGAGAGAGAGCTTGTCATGTGGTGAACAAGGCTTACATATTCCGAGCAGTATATGTACGGATATACAGCTTTAGGAATACATTGCAAGAGGGGTAGGACATTGGGCTTCACAGATTCCTTGATGTAGCGCGCTACATGTTGATGCAAACAAGATGTCCCAAAATATCCAAAAGGGCTCCAGGCATTAGACGTTCGTCCAATATGATACTAAACAGGACACTTCGGAAGAAGGCATTCACCCATGTAGCGTCAAACAAAAGCACTCCAGCATTATAGTCCAGATTGTCACATGATTAGCCAGGATTGCCGCAGGAGGATTCGCTAATTACGAGCCAGTTGGCATGTAATTTCGTTGATGTGCCTATTATAGCAGGAAGGGTCATTTCACGTCAAGGGCACAAAGAAATTCTTGCTCGTAATTTAAGGCGCAGATATCAAAGGACCACGATATACCTGTACGTGAGATTCAATGATGTGCCAACACGTGGAAGGACATACGGTCCGTGACCACCATACGGATAAAGTGTCTGTCAACCCGTAGTGTCGTCATACCTATGTAACCTGTTGCCAGGTTCTGACTTGTCTGACTCTCCAAATCTTCCACATACACATCCCTGCCATGCAGTGGGGTCGATGGACGTTTAAAACTGTCGGGCCTCTCAAACATTAAATGTATATTTCTTTGTGAATCACCTTGTATTTTGTTCACTTTGGTGCGTTATTATTGTTCGCAAACAGTATGCATTTTTGAAAGAAATCTGGAAACAGTGAGGTACATGAACTAATTTTCTGGAACCACGGAATTGCATTTATCACGTCATTTTGGACATCACATGATTTTAGCATTATTATAGTAGACTCAGGCTTGCTGAGAGAATATTTTGTTTAATCTTACGCTCAGATAATTCCTCATATAATAATGGATATTATACAAATAATATATTTGAAATTAGGGACTCTCTAATAGTTTCATTCTTTCCAAAAAAGTTTAAATTTACTAATAAGTCCAGGGTGATTCACAAAGAAGTATACACTTTCCAGATGCTGTAAAACAGTAACAATCAAAGACAAGCGCCACCTCACCGAACAGTAAGGTAGATGTACTCTTCAAAAGTTTGTTTCTCGACCCTAACGAAAGTGACGTAGGCAATAGCATGTGTGTCATGTGACTAGTCGTTCAAAAGAGCTTTTATGTTCTTGAATTTAGCAAAATATCACGTGAGCCACTTTTTCGGATATGTTTTGGTTGATGCCACATTTGGATGACACTGACAACTTCATTCTCCAAACTTTCCATTGGTCATCCAAAGCGCAAATTTACTTCGATAAACATCTCCCTCGCCAATGGATTGGACGAATCACGGACTACCACAAGCCACTTACCCAATTGCCATCCAAAAGTCCTGACGAAACACGTAGAGATTTCTTCCATTGGGGGGTACTTAAAGAACAAGGTATTTATCCCCCCCCCCTCTCCTTCCTCATGTTGATCTAGCTGAGCTGAAACAGCGTATCACAACCACTGTCGATGGATTCGATTCAGATATCTTAGCATGCGTTTGGGCGGCAGTGGATTAACGGCTCGCTGTGTGCTTCCGACTAAGAGTTCACACATAGAACATATGTGACAGTTGTGACGGATCTATACGTGTTCTCTTACTAACTCCTTGGGGATTCCTTTAAGGAAAGAATTCTTTCAACCAACTTTTACCGAAAACAAGGAAACCTGATTATGCAAATTAAGTTTGATTCGCGAGTTTTAGGGAATTAGTGAAGTAAGAATCGAAGATAAATAAAGTGAGAGTTGAAGTTTACTGAAGTGAGGATAGCTCGGATGTGAAGTGAATTAATGAGAAGCGAGCAATCCGGCAGTAGTGCGTAAGCAGTGTAGGACGTGTAAAGTTGGAAATCTCTAAGAAGTGCTCAAGTCAAAACTATTAGTATTCAATGCCTTGTCTAACGTATAAAGAATTGCAAGAATTCAGATACTGTGCTCATATTTTAAGTAGAAGTTAAAGAGTTAAATTGTTAGCGCACGTCCGAGGTAAAGCGAGCCTGTATAAGTTATTGTAGGAATATATTTGAATTATCGTATATATTACCCCCCCCCCGTTATCTTGTCTCACCTCTGTCTTCTAAGTGTTGATCAAATTTATCTTAATTGGATTTGTATTGTGTCTGTGTTGAATATTGTGAAAAATAAACAATTGTAATGAATCATATCGTCTGATCAATTAGTTCCTCCCACACATGTAGCCGGGTTAGAGGGAAGAAGGAATAATAATTCCTTACACAATCTCTTACAAAACTTTAAATAATCTCATACAATTCTGTTACAGGTGACATATAGTATCTTAACATGTTTTTGAATTATAGTGTATTGAAACCATACTTCCTTATCAGTCCCCCTGTACATTAGATTTAAAAGTACCGGAATAATATAAGAGTATTTTTGAAAAAAGATATAGTTTAGCGAAGTGAATTAATTCCAGTGGATACCAAAAACTAAAAATTATAAGAGGAATAAAAATATTTCACTTAGATTAACATTTTCAAAAAATCGATTCTTCTGTGTGTGTTTTTTTTTTTTTTTTTTATAAATATGGAGCACACTGTACAGGAACGCATGAACAAATTTCTTTCAAATCCGATAAAAAAATATTCCTTTTGAAGTTTGCACAAATCTTGAATATGTGCGAACAAATTTATTCTCTCTTCTAAGCAACTTTATCCAGACATAAAATTATATTTTTATGTTTGTTAAAGAAAAAGAATATTTGTGAAATCTTATTCTGAAAATCCATACGATGTCATTGGAAAAATACAGTAGTGAAAATACTTTATCTGTAATGGGTCCATCTTTTAAGCAGAATATATTTTCTATTTACGCGCTGTTTGGGTAGTTATCGATATTTCACGGAAAATAGGAACAAATCCTTGTGAGCGCGTTCTATTTGAAGCCGCTCCTTCACCATCCTGCTGATCTAAGTGTATGGAGGGAAACAAAGCATCACCAGAAACTTCCATAATAATTAATATTTTATTACTATTCAAGCACACTAATCTATCACAAGTATAACTGGAAGAGGAGACCTTAAGAGTGATATAAAGAGAGCAATCTACAATAAGCAAACAAGCGCTAGTTATGTGCTTAATTTAATCTAATCTACTCTACCTTGGATTATTAATTCTCAGTCCACTAATTTATTATAGTGTCAAACTCCTTCCTTAACTCACGTTGTGATAATGAAATAAATTCTCACCTACGTATCACCGCAACAATTCATCAGCACCTTCTGTTACATTTACAAAACCTTGACTTTATATTGTGAAACTAATCTACAGATCAAGGTTTCTTCTTGAGGGATGGCTGTGAATTAACGCGAAAGCTCGCCCCAAAATTTCCCAAAGAGGATTATTCAGAAGGTCGCTTACAGATCCGTCACAACTTTTCATATAAGAAAAAGGCTTTTATTAATATCTATATATTCAAAAAAAATATCGGTGTTTGAAGAGATTGGTTATATATATATACTAGCTGTTACCCGCCCGCTTCGCTGGGTATTTCATGATATTTTATAAATTTTTACTGCTTATATATATGTGTATAAATTATTGATATCTAAGTCCTAGCATTAAGAATTCGATTGAATTGAAAAATATACTTATACCTGTAACTGTCACCTGTTGATAAAAAAAAGGGCAGAACTCATCTAATTTGTATTTTCTAAAAATCTCTAAAATTGAAGCATAGAATGATGTTTGCTCTTTCGTAACTCAAAAACCAAGAGGATTCCCGCAAAACCAATTTTCGGTGGATCTCTACTCCGTAAATTGAACATGCAAGCCAAATTTCAAGTCTAAATCTAACAGAAAAAAGCAAAAATTTTACTATAAATATCCCCGTAATCCCGTTGAGAGCCGTTTTCCAAAATTACTGCTCTTAGTGGATTTCAATTCAACAAAAGAAAAATGCAAACCAAATTTCATTATTATAGTCCTTGTAGCTCGAAAAAAGTAATTTTTTTTGTCAATATGTCCCAGTAACCCCCTGCAACCCCCCAGAACTTGATTTGCTTAAAATTTATTCTTAGTGGTTCCCTATTCAACAAAAGAAACATGCTTAACAAATTTCAAGTATATGGGTCTATCAATTAAAAACAGGAATTTTTTTCTGTAACTCCTCTTGACCCCTCGCAAACATCTTTGGGGGTCAATTTTCAGTTTACTCTTTGTTAGAGGAACTCTATTTCATGAAAGGAACATGCCTACCAATTTTCAAGCAGGATGATCAAGTAGTTTAAAAATGGAAATATTTATCGATTACGCCTCTTAATCTCCCGAAATTAAACTTAGTAGTTGATATTCGCGAAACCCATTTTGTAGGGGTTCTCTACTTTACGAAAGGAATCTGCTATCAAATTTCAAGACTGTACGTCTAACAGTTTAAAAATGGGGATAATTGTCTATAACGCCACTTGAGCCCCCGCAAAGCCACTTCTGGGTCTGTTTTCCCAAAACGCATTTTGTAGGGGAATTGCACTCTGTGAAAGGAATCTGGTTAGCAAAATTTGAAGACTGTGCGTCCAATTAATTAAAAATGCAAAAAAATTATCAATAACGCCCCTTGAACCCCCGCAACACCACATAGGGGTCGATTTTCACAAAACACATTTTGCAGTGTAATTCTATCCTATGAGAGGAATCTGCTAACCAATTTTCAAGACTGTGAGTCTAATAGTTTAAAAAAAGAAATATTTATTTATATCTGCCCTTAACACCCCTTGGGGGTCAATTTTCTCCAAACCCGTTTTGTAGCGGATATTTACTCCATGAAAGAAACATTCCTACCAATTTTCAAGCAGGTAGGTCAAATAGTTTAAAAACGAAATATTTAACTCTTACGCCACTTATTCACCTGCAACGCCACTTAGAGGTCTGTTTTCACAAAACCTTCTTATAGCTGATCTCTACTCTATGAAAGAAATATCTTTATCAAATATAAAGACTGTGCGTCTAATAGTTTAAAAATGGAAATAATTATCTATAACGCCCCTTAAGTCCCCTCAACGCCACTTGGGGGCAATTTTCACGAAACCCATTTTTAGCGTATCTCTACCCTATAAGAGGAATCTGCTTACTAAGTTTCAAGACTGTACGTTTAATAACTTAAAAATAGGAATTTTTATAACGCCCCTTAAACCCCCCGCCCCCGGAACACCCCTTGGGGGTCAATTTTCCCAAAACCCATTTTGTAGCGGATATTTACTCCAGGAAAGAAACTTACCTACCAATTTTCAAGCAGGTAGGTGAAGTAGTTTAAAAACGGATATATTTATCTATTACACCCCTTAATCCCCCGCAACGCCACTTAGAAGTCTGTTTTCACAAAACCCGTTTTGTAACTGATCATTATTCTACGAAAGGAATCTATATATATCAAATTTAAAGACACTGCGTCAAATAGTTTAAAAATGGAAATAATTATCTATAATGCCCCCTAAGCCCCTGCAACGCCACTTGGGGGTCGATTTTCAGCAAACTCATTTTGTAGCGGATCTCTACTCTCTGAAAGGAATCCGTTTACCCAATTTCAAGATTGTACATCAAGTAGTTTAAACATGGAAACAATTATTATTAAAGCCCTTAACCCCCGTAACGCCCTTGCGTTTCGAATTTCGGAAAATCCTTTCTTAGCTGATGTCTACTCTATCAAGGAACATGTCTACCAAATTTCAAGTCTGTAGGTTGAATAGTTCCAGAGATTTCGTGATTAGTCAGTCAGTCAGTCAGTCAGTCAGTCAGTGAGTGAGTCGCTTTTCTCCTTTATATATATAGATATATATATATATATATATATATATATATATATATATATATATAAAGGAGAAAAGTGACTCACTCACTGACTGACTGACTGACTAATCACGATATCTCTGGAACTATTCAAGCTACAGACTTGAAATTTGGTAGACATGTTCCTTTCATAGAGTAGACATCCGCTAAGAACGGATTTTCCGAAATTCGAAATTTAAGGGGCATTACGGGGTTTAAGGGACGTTATAAATAATTGTTTCCATGTTTAAACTATACTCGATGTACAATCTTGAAAATATATATAAAGGAGAAAAGCGACTCACTCACTGACTGACTAATCACGATATCTCTGGAACTATTCAAGCTACAGACTTGAAATTTGGTTGACATGTTCCTTTCATAGAGTAGACATCCACTAAGAACGGATTTTCCGAAATTCGAAATTTAAGGGGCATTATAAATAATTGTTTCCATGTTTAAACTACTCGATGTACAATCTTGAAATTGGGTAAGCAGATTCCTTTCATAGAGTAGAGATCCGTAACAAAATGAATTTGGTGAAAATCGACCCCCAAGTGGCTTAGCGGGGGCATAGGGGGCGTTATAGATGATTATTTCCATTTTTAAGCTATTTGACGCACTGTCTTTAAATTTGATAAATAGATTCCTTTCGTAGAACAATGGTCAGTTACAAAACGGGTTTTGTGAAAACACACCTTTAAGTGGCGTTGCGGGGGATTAATAGATAAATATATCCGTTTTTAAACTACTTCACCTACCTGCTTGAAAATTGGTACGTTAGTTCCTTTCATGGAATAAATATCCGCTTCAAAATGGATTTTAAGAAAATTGACCCCCAAGGGGTGTTGCGGGAGGGGAGGGTTAAGGGGCGTTATAAATTCCGATTTTTAAGCTATTAGACGTACAATCTTGAAACTTAGTAAGCAGATTCCTCTCATAGGGTAGAGATCCGCTACAAAATGGGTTTCGTGAAAATTGCCCCCAAGTGGCGTTGCGGTACTTAAGGGGCGTTACAGATAATTATTTCCATTTTAAACGATTAGACGCACAGTCTTTATATTTGATAAATAGATTTCTTTCATCGAGTAGAGATCAGCTATAAGATGGGTTTTGTAAAAACAGACCTTTAAGTGGCGTTGCGGGGGATTAAGGGGTGTAATAGATAAATATTTTCGTTTTTAAACTACTTGACCTATCTGCTTGAAAATTGGTAGGAATGTTTCTTTCATGGAGTAAATATCCGCTACAAAATGGGTTTTGAGAAAATTGACCCCCAAGGGGTGTTGTAGGGTGTTAAGGGCAGATGTAAATAATTATTTCTATTTTTAAACTATTAGACGCTCAGTCTTGAAATTTGGTAAGCAGATTCCTCTCATACGATAGAGATGCCCTACAAAATGGGTTTCGAGAAAATCGAAACCCAAGTGGCGTTGCGGGGCTTAGGGGGCGTTATAGATAATTATTTTCATTTTTAAACTACTGGTCCTATAGTCTTGAAATATGATAATCAGAAGCCTTTCATGGATTAAAGATCCATGTTTTGTGAAAATCGACCTCCAGATGGCGTTGCGGGGACTCAAGATACGTTATAGATAATTTTTTTTCCATTATTAATTTATTAGACACACACATTCTTCAAATTTGGTAAGCGGATTCCTTTCATAGAGTACAGTTCCCCTACAAAACGGGTTTTGTGAAAACAGATCCCCAAGTGGCGTTGCGGGGGCTCAAGGGGTTTATAGATAATTATCCCCATTTTAAAACTATTAGATGTACGGTCTTGAAATTTGATAAGCAGATTCCTTTAGTAAAGTAGAGAACCGCTACAAAATTGGTTTCACGAATATCAAATATTAAGCTTAATTTCGGGAGATTAAGAGGCGCAATCGATAAATATATCCATTTTTAAACTATTAGATCTTCCTGCTTGAAAATTGGTAGGCATGTTCCTTTCATGGAATAGAGTTCCCCTAACAAAGAGTAATACGAAAATTGACCCCCAAGGAGGGTCGCGAGGGGTCAAGAGGAGTTATTGGAAAAATCCCTATTTTTTATTGTTAGACCCATATACTTGAAATTTGTTAAGCATGTTTCTTTTGTTGAATAGGGATCCACTAAGAATGTATTTTACGGAAAGCAACTCCTGGGATATATTGACAAAAAATTCCTTTTTTCGAACTACAAGGACTATAATAATGAAATTTGGTTTACATTTTTCTTTTGTTGAATAGAAATCTGCTAAGAGCGGTTGTTTTGGAAAACGGCTCTCGACGGGATTACGGGTATATTGATAATAAAACTTTTGTTTTTTTTTCTGTTAAATTTAGACTTGAAATTTGGCTTGCATGTTCAATTTACGGAGTGGAGATCCACCAAAAATTGGTTTTGCGGGATTCCACTTGGTTATAGGGTTACGAAAGAGCAAACATCATTCGATAGTTCAAATTTAGAAATTTTTAGAAAATAAAAATTAAATGGATTCTGCCCCCCCCCTTTTTTTTTTATCAAGAGGCGACAGTTACAGGCATATGTATATTTTTCAATACACTCTAATTATTAATGCTAGGACTTATATATCAATAATTTATATATATATATATATATACATAAACATATATACATAAACAGCATAAATTTATAAAACATCATGGAATACCCAGCGCGCGAAGCGGGTAGATAACGGCTAGTATATATATAAATTTCTCACATTCTAACTGGGTCTGTTGATACAAGACATAGCTTTTGTTTGATAAAATTTCATCGCTCTTTAATCTAGGAGAATATATGAAGAAATAACGATTGAAATAAAGTATTGAATATATGCCAAATATAGAGATTTTTTGGTTTGATAACGATTCTATTCCGGCAAAAACTGTTTTGGTAATCTTTCCAAAAGAAGTTTTTTGGTTTCCCTAAAAATAATTTGGTGGTTTATTTTAAAACTAGCCAAAAGTTTCCCCAAAATCACCGACCTAAGTTTCATATTTCATTTTAACTTAAATAATGCGATGTATTATATTTTAGGAAATCTTGTCGAATAGAATTCAATAAAATGGCCAAAGAAATCGCAGCAGACATTTGAAAATAAAAACAGATCATTCAGATTTCTATTTTTAAAAAATGATTTAGAGTGTTCTGATATAATAAAAGAAAATATATTAAGTAAAATTATTTCATTGTTTGCAATAAACAGCTACAGGAAATATAGCATACACACACACAAATACAGTTTACCTTAGTTTACACACAATAAATGCTGAAGTCAGAACTATATATAGGGAATCAAATGACATTAACTAAAAATCCACTTTTCTCCATAAGCACCTTTTACGCTGCATTTACCCTGTAGTATTACAATAGAAAAGAGACTGGTGAAGCTCTGCTTAACAACATAATCAACAATAAAGCAACAAAAAAGTACTAAATCAAATTTCAGACATGAAGACATCTTCGGGAAAACATTCATTCCAAGGGGATATCTCGCATCAGTATAGCGGTAAAATTATCTCTCATTTGCATATCATGTTGGGAAGAGCCAGAAAATTGCAAGACAGTCATCCCAAAGGTGAATATATAATTCTACTTAAATTCTAAATATATATTCTATTATTTCGCAGGCAGCTTTGCAGTAATTGTATACATGATGGAATGTAATAGGACAATCATTGAATTCACTGCAATTTTTTTTTCATCGGTTGCTTCCAACTCGAGCTATCAACGATATATTCACATAAATTCTTCTCTGCTTAATTACTTTACTTGAATGATATAGGCCGTGGGTAGCCTAGTGGTTAGAGCATCGGTCTCCAGACCGGAGGGTCAGGGTTCGATGCCCGATGCCACCAAATACCACCGAGTGCACACGGAGCACGTGCTCGTTAAAATCACTGGGTTCGAAAGTTTTGTAGGCGGTCGCAGCAGAAACTACGAGTGCATTGGCTGGAGAATATTTCCCTCTCCTCGAGTTCTATGCCTAAATTAAGGAGATAGATGGTGTCGCCATCTATCGCTAAGAAGTCCAACCTGTCTCACAGGTTCTGGCAACTTTCATTTCTTCCCTTCGGGAAGGACACGACAACAACAACTTGAATAATATAAAAGAAGGTTTAAGAAATATTTTTTTTTTCCAAATGGGGCTGCGTTTTAGCAACTTAATCTGGCCCAAACGTGAGAGGCATTTCATGGTGGCACCATCTAGTGGCAGCCTCTCTACCCAATTTGGACGTTTAAATTAATTTTTAATTCTAGCTCTCATCGAAGGCTAAATATTTCTGTTGTTTAATTTTGCCGAGAGTACCAGAAACATATTGATACTCAACGAATATTTTAGATGCCACATAATCATATGACATGTGTGCCTACGATTTTCACATTCAGAAAATCTATTGACTCCAGCTGGGGTTGAACCCGCAACCGTAGACTTAAGAAGCGGACATGCTATCTCTAAGCCACCGGAGCCGATAGGTATAAGTAATATTGAAGAATTGCTATATAAATTCAATTTGCCATAATCACTCCAGGTCTACTAACCATTTTGCATTTGTAAACAAAGAATCAGTTCTCTGGAATTTCTACTAAATTTATTGAAACTCGTAATCCTCTTATTGGCACGGTGCGCAAATTTGGAGAAGGGTTGTGTTATTCAGATGTCGTCGTTTGACCGTGATTCAAAATTACAAGGGTGGCAACGGTAGCCAAGTGGTCAAGGTATCGGATCATGGCTAGCGTGTCATGAGTTCGAGCCCAGTACCACTGAAGACCCGCCGTGTAGGGAAGCGATGCACGTTAAATCTGTCGAGAGCTCAAACGTCCTCCCATTGGTGTGGAGGGGTAGTTAGGAGAGGGGGCCAGCTCAGGTGTCATCCGTGTCAGTTGACCATGGTTCAAAATTGCGCCGTTCGTCGCCAAAAGCCTTCGTGTAGCTGAACAGTGCGACGTTAATATTCACTCACTCCCTCAAAATTACAAGGTCGGTCGTCAGTAGCTTTCATGTTGCATCTGAATGCGACTATAATAAACAATCTGTTCTATTTCTGCTTTTCTCTTCTAATAATGATTAATTCTGTTTATTTTATTGCAATAAGATGCATTCTAAAAAGTTAAAGTAAAAAAATATGTACCTAAAAAATTGTGTGTATTTTTCCTTCTATTTTTTTAAGCAAAATTTTCAAATTTTTTTTAATTTGTAAACTCGTGATCAAATTCTTAAAGTGTAGCGGAGAGTCAGGTTTTATGGAATTGTAGGATAATATGGAATACCGACGTTTTGACTCTGTAGCTGCTAATGCATGGGAAAACCTTGCACCACTGAAGATTCTCAAGATGCTTTTCAGTGAGAGTTGACCACTTGATGCTGCCACACCACTCACTATAAAACAAAGTGTATTTTAGGATTTTTAAAAAATTTTGCAGACAAGTTTTAAAACACCTTAAAGTATTAATACACATTTGACTTGAACATTAAAGCTAAGCATAATATGTTCTAAAAGAATTCTAGTTTGTAATATTGTGGTCGTTTTTCAGCTGACAAAATGCTTTGTTCTTTACTTTAAAGGTTCATTTTCCAAGAGGGTGTGTCAGGTATTTTGGAATATTTAGTATTCCATAATACAGGGTAATAGTAGAGAAAGATTATATTTGTCACTTTCGTAAATACACTCGAAACAGAAATGACTTTCAAGTCTTCTTAAAAATATGGCTTTTATATTTCAAAGTAACTATGTTTTATGAAGTTTAAATTAATTTTTCAATTTTTTAAACTACTTTTTTCCCATAATACCTTCCATTTATCCTTATTCTTCAAAATAATTTTTATAGCAAAAAAAAATATTTATTTTTTTATAAGGAATAGTTCCTCACAATCTTTATACTATATATCCATGATGATTTTCATCAAAAACCAGTAATTTTTATAAATGTAAATGGAATCCCATAATACCCGAATCTCATTCTCATAAAAACATTTTGAAAGAAAAAATAATTTTATACATAAATTTTGTGTGTTTGTTTGGGACCTTGTCATGAACTTTCGAACTCAGAAGTGTGAAGGAGTGAAATTATAACTTCGCACTGTTCAGCTACTCGAGGGCTTATTGGCGACGGACCTCGTAATTCTGAACCATGGTCAAGTGAAGAGAACAACACCTGAGCTGTCAACCCTTCTTCTAACTTCCACACCACATCATACCAACGGGAGGAAGTTTGAGCTCTCGGTAGATTTAACGTGCATCGCTCCCTTACACGGCGGTACTAGGCTCGAGCTCATGGCACACCGACCACGAATCTGTTACCTTGACCATTAGGCTACCTGCGAAGTGTGAGATTGCACCAAAGGAAAAGACATTATGATAATATAAACACTTTTATTATGACTATCAAATCAATGTCCGAATTCGACTTAAGCTAGAGGAGCAAAGCTTAATTACTCATTAAGTACTAATTCAAATATCTATAATAATGAATTTAATACTTATCGTGGCAGTTAGATTCTCAGCAATTGATCAGCCGGAGATTCTTTTTCTTGAACCCCGGTAGTTTCAACTATTATATCTCTAACTCCATACATTCCGTATAACCAGGGGCCGTATTAAAGTATGGGAGAACTGGGCCCGGGCCCAGGGTTTCGACCACAATGGAGTATCGTTCCATTTTCGACTCAGCCTAAGATCGTGTTTCGAATAATTTCAACAGTCAAATATTTCTTCTGGTTGTTTTGTCCTCAGAACTGGGTATTTCGGTTATTATATCAACTGGCTATAAGTGATGCCCGTCGTCCATATATAGGTCTACCACCATACACCATGGTTACTCATTCAGTCAACAGGCGATAGTCTGTCGAGCCGGTTAGTGCGATTATAAGGGATTCACATTCATTTGTTTCGAGTTATTGTTTGTACGAGTATTTGACAGCGTATGCTATGCACCGTTTACTTTTAAGGGTCATAGATGGAGGGTGTATTTGTGTAAGGGACCACCAGGACCTCAACATCCCTGCGTATAACAATCGTTAACTTTTCTCTAACTTCCACGCGACTTTAAATAGCAACTCTCGTTATCATAAATCGGGGTTCCTTGACAGGAAGCAGTTTCATATAATCATACAGCGTTAAAAGGTATTTTTCCCTAGAGGATTAGTTAGGTATCGCGAACAGAACCCATTACAACCAATACAAATCCACGCCATTGATTGCATCGTTCAAAAATTTACAAGGAGCTTCGCTGAGATGTTTCAAAAGAGAAGGAAGTATGTTTTAACCTACATGAAAGAAAAAAAAATTCCGAATATATTTTGAAGGATTTTTTTTCTAAGACCCTCTTGCTTAAAGAAGGGTTCTAGTGGTCAAATGGCGTGATATGTATCCAATAGTGGAAAACCGTTCTCACACTCATGTTTAGAAAATGATTGTTGCATTTGGCGACATAATTTTGATTTGGCAAACAAAAATAAATTTTGCTGAAATCATCTCTCAAGGGGGAGGGAGTTCTGGGGCGTTATAGGCAAAATATTTTCCATTTTTGAACTATTAAAAGACACTGACTAGAAATTTGGTCTGCATGTTTCTTTTGTCGAGTAGAGATCTGGGAGGAAATCGACTTCCATGGGGTGGAGTTACGGAGGCGTGAAAGTTAAATATATTTCGTATCAGAAATTCAAGTCCTGTTCTTTTTATATCAAAAGGTAAAGGCTATGAAAGTGTTTTAAAGTGCAGTCTAAAGCTTAATGGTACGCCATAGGTGACAACGTTTACGCAGGGGCGTAGCAACATGTCCACAGGATGCATGATCAACAGAGGGATTTTCTATTTACGGATGAGTCCCCGTTTAGTCCGAAAGCGATAGTAGACTTATTTTCATTTCTAGATAACCTGAAACTCGTTTCCATCCATAACACATCCGTGAATGAGATGCATACGGATCAGACAGTGTCTGTAATTGGAGTGGTATCTCTTTGGGTGGACGCATACTCCTCCATCCCTTTTCCCGTGGAAGTGTTATTGCTCCCACTTATAGAGATGACATCCTAGATGCTTATGTGCGCCTTTATGTCGGGACAATAGGAGATGTTTTTATGCTATAGGATAATAATGTGGAACTACACAGGGCTTATGTTGAGCAGGAAGCAATTTAGCACATGCAATTGCCATCTCGATTACCAGCCTTTAACCCTATTGAACATGTTTAGGACACTCTAGGACGGCGTGTAGTGGTTCTCAACTCCCCTCCTAGGGCCCTAGTAACAAGCAACGGCTCGCACTTCCCACCGAATTAGTAGACCGCATGTGAATGACAGCATCACACGTCGTTGCATGCGCTGTATTGCTTCTCGTGGGGATCATACTCCATATTAAAGGTACTTTTTCTATACCAAACTAACACATCCGATTTCTTCAATGAATACATATGCTAATTTCTAAAACACCATAATTGTCTGATGATTTCTTTTTTGTTTTTTGTTTTCTTTTTCTCAAATTTTATACTTTCCTATGTGTTGTGTAATGTGTATAAATTTCATCAAATATTATACGCAAAAATGACAATAACTTTTTGAGTTACTGTCATTTTTGTGATTTTTCCTTAATCTATTATAGCCAGTGTATATAATCATGTATTATCTTGACATCCCAAGTGAAGCGGGTGGAAATGACTACTTATATATAAAAATTAAATGTTTTTTTTCTCTCAAGGTCGCTTTATTGTGCTGTAATAAGCACAATTGGTCTAGATTTGAGTTGGAAAATAGAAATTTAACAGGATTAACATTACGTTTACGAATTCAAAATGATAAGTAGATGGAAGCATTATATTTTGAAATGGGAAATATTTAGAATCTATAATTTTGTTCTCGATTACTCTCTGTTTCCTACACTCCTCACTTAACTGTAACTGAGCGCGCCATAATTTCCCGCCTTCCTATCCCAGCTGAAACTTTTTAGACCCCGCACCAGAACATTCTGGAAACAGGAAGCGCAACGGACGGACGCAAGGTCTTTGTCCGCACCTACTCGCAGCACCTTCAAAGGTGTATTTTACATGTATGAACATCACTACTTTAAGTTGTAAAATGTAACTGTAAATGTAAACATTAGCATTATTTTCATCTCTGGCCTTACTTCGAACTCAAGCAACGGCATCATTTGCTGCGGATAGTATATGATTGTTGTTGTACAGTATATGATTGTTGTAGAGATATTACATACCTTTTCACGCCTGTTCTCAAACTATTTTCATGGTGAAACATTCAATTTTTATATATATCTTTATGTATATACTAGCTGGTATACCCGTTCATCGCACGGGTCAATTGAAAAATTAAACAATACAGATTGAAAGATAAAGAAGTTATTAATTATTTAATGTTACGTGATTTGCAAATTAAACAAAAAAAAAAGATCTTTCGTACCTCAGCTAAACAAAAATCATATTTGTTAAGTTTTAAGTTTGCGAGTCTAATAGCTGATAAAAAAGAATTTTTTTTTTATTTATAACACCCCCGTTACTCCCTTGTGGGTCGATTTTTGAAAAATCCTCCCTAAGTTGATCTCTGCTCAGCAAAAGTAACATTGTTACAAATTTTGAGTAACGAGTTCTTAAAATAGTTCAATAATTTATATCTGGATGTGGAAAACTCTATTATTTTCTGTTGCGTTTATTTTATGTTAGAATTGTAAAATTCGCAAGCAACGCCGTTCCTTACATTATACTGGCGATTCAATGGAAACATAGTGAAATGTTGGTGATAGAGCCAAGTTGGCATCCTTTTTGGCAACCATGTTGACAACTTGGCAATTTATTGAACGGTGCAGAAGTTGATATGCTGTAGTGCCACCTGGTGAGGAGCTTCAACAAAGAGGATAGCACAAAAAATATATGTACATACCAATTTTCATAGTGATTGGTTGAACAGTGTTGGAGTTAAGCGAGGCCATTTTTATAAACATTTATTTATATATATAGATATAATAATACATACTTCCCTATTTGAATCGGATATTGTCCACTATTTCATTGGTTTTAATTTTGTTTTCACGGAACCTTATTTTTTTTTTCTAAAATAAAATTACCCTAAGTTACTCATAACATCAGCTATCAACTAGTGAAAGTCCCGTCAAAATCGGTCCAGCCGTTTTAGAGATTAGCGGGGACAAACAAACAGACAAAAATTTATAAAATTTATTTTTTGATATAAGTATTGAATATATACTTTTAAATGCGTTTAGTAAAAAGCTGTTAATTTGAAATTTCAAACAGACACTTCAATTTTATTTATTTGTATAGATAAATCCCGTGCTACGGTGTTTGTCCACGATGAACTCCGAAACTACTCAACTGATCTTAGTGTAATTTCGCATAATGTGTGTCATTTGGTCCAACTTTTAAGATAGAATAGCTTTTATCTCAATTAATGATATTAGTATTTTTTTTTATTACCGGAAACGTAAAGAGTCTGCGAAGCAGGAAAATTCGCAATGCACGCGTGTTGACGGAGACAGATTTTGCTGACCAAAGAGCACGAAAAGTGAGTGTCCGAAGTATTACGGGACGTGGAATCTGAATTTCGAATTGGTTTCCCCAAATACAGGTAACATTGCCGGATAATGCTGTATGACTGCATTTTAGACACAACGTGCCAAGGCTTACCTGAAGAGCCTTGAAGTGCGAAAACTTGGCCCTGGCGTATTTCTAAACGGGCCATCTGAATCTGATATCCTATCGGAGATATTTCCGTATCTTTACCGGATAATTTTGGACGATCGTCTTTTACGCAGACCACAGCAGAGGCTTACCCTCAAAGTCTTGGTGCGCGAAATTACGGTGTATTTCGGGGTGGGGAACGAGACTCCCGTAACTTTGCCGGATATTGCCGAAATAATGTGAAATGGCTTCGCGTTCGAGTCCCACGTCCGGATTTTTATTCTCTCTAGCGGCTGAACTTGCACTCGCTGAGGAGCCGAAAGTCAATACCGGGTGCGTTTCAGGTTAGGAATGTGAATCTGAATACGGATTTTATGAAATCCTGTAACATTGCCAGATAATGCTGGACGACCGTAATATAATATTAAAAATTGGTAAAAATCGACATTATTTAACTCATTTAAAAAAATTAAAACTTCATATGTTGTTACTTAACAATTTCGTGAGTGTATTTCATGTATTACACTGTTCTCAAATAGGATATGAATAAAATGCAAAATTAAAAACATTATGTTGTTTTATGCTTAATTTCAACTTATAAAGAATTTACATCCTTTCTTCCCTGTGGCCCAGCTAGAGGTGTGGGATGGAGGACTAAATGATCAGACGACAGGATAAACTTCAATTATTTATTTATCATTACATTCAACTCAGACACAAATAACACTCTAAATAAGATAACTTGATCAGTCAGAGCACGGGGATGAGACAAGATGCAAGGGGGGGGGGGATACATACAATCATGTAGATCTATCTTTTTTATACAGAGCTTGTTTATTTAATGACAGCACTAATAGTTTAACTCTCTAACATGAACTTGATTAAGGATCACAGTACCTGAACTTTTGTGGTCTTCTAATCCTTGCGTTTACTTTAACACGTCTCCAATAGTTGAACTAAGCACTTTCTTAAAATTCCGACTTCTCGCTTCCTACACTAGATACACTATACGTTTCACTGCCGATTTACCACACTTCTCATCTATCCACAATTCACTTCTAAACTATTCTCACTTCACTAACTCTCATACTCGCGAATAAAAAATATATATATTAAACTTAATTCTCATAATCACGCTTTCTGTCTTCGGAGAAAATTGGTTGAAAAAATGTTTCCCCAAAAAGAATTCCCCAGAGGTTAATAGAAAGAACCATATAGATCCGTCATAAACTCTCCGAAATTGTAAGCGAAGGTTACTTTGACTGCATTATTATAAATCAACGCATAAGAACAAACCCACAGCAACGCATGGCCGGGTTAGCTAGTTTATATATATAGTAAATTCTTTAATAATATATTTTTTGTATGAGAAAATAAGCCTAGAATGCTTGCGATACTGATAGCAGCTGGGTTTATCATTGTACGGGGAAAAGCATCTATAGATAAGGAGATTTTTTAAATTTATACCTTCCAATGAGTTTTAATTAAAGTATAATTTTTACTGGAAATTTTAAAAGAAATTTATATATTCTGTGCTTAAGAGTAAAACATCTAAGAATATTTCTACAAATCTTACTTCGTATCTCAAAGAAAATGTTAAAGCTAATAGGGCTAACTGAAAATTCGTTATTACCTCTTTCTTTATATCAAAAATCGATGTAAATTATTTTTGAGTAACAGCGTTTAAATGGTTAACCAAGAAGTTCGAAAACCATTTCATTACACCCAAAAACAATTCATATTCCAGAACTAAAACAGTAAAATCTTTACTGGTTTAAAAAATGTGGATGAAGTCATTTTAAAAAATAGTGTTGAATTTTCATTCACTTTTTTTACCCAATTAAAAGTTATCTTACAGTCTTAAAAGGCTTTCTTAAGATGTAAATCACTGATAAAATACATGTCTCTTTTAAAGTTGAAATAAAAATTAGGTTTATGTTTCTTATGGTGCATTGTATTTGTTCCTAATGGGCTAAATTCGTGTGACATCATAACGACACAATCACGTGTTTTCAATTAATCAGTTCATAAAACTCACGTGACACCAAATACAATCACGTGTTCACTGGTAATCAGTTCATGCACTTCGCTGTTGCCAACGTTTGCTTTTTGTGGAAACTTTCTTTTAAAGAGAACATATTTATCAATAATAATAACGTACGTAAGTAAGCAAAATGCTTCCGATTTAAAAGTATACGTATAAGTATATATATTTTTTTAATTTTGAAAAACTTTTTGAAAAATCTTAATATTTCAACATTTTTGTCCAATTATCAAGTTTGAAATTTTATCAAAATTTTACAAGTAAAAAAAAAAGCCCAAGCCTAAAGTCAGCTTGTTTTGAATTCAATTGATTGTCTTTATCATGTGACCGTCATGAATATTTAGTCCATTCTACCAGTTCCAATAACAACCTTACATGTTTTCTTTGATGTATTTCTATTTTAAAAACATTTTTTAATATATATTCATTTCAAAGTTCCTGAAATATTTTATTTTAAAAGAAAAATTTTCATAAATTTGAATCTTTTACAATTGATACTACATAGTATCAATTGTATTAGTGCGATTGTTTTAATTGTTTGTATCACGTCAATAAAATGAATTAATACACAGCTTCTTTAAAAAAAAGGGGGGGATTATCTCTTCGTCTTTTTTTTTTTTAAAGTAATAAATGGCAGAAATTAACAAAAAAAATGTCAAAACCTTCTGAAATTTACAAGGTTTTTAAAGAAAATGCAACATTATGAATTTTTTTTAAATGTACTACTTTTTTGAAATTCTAAAAATGATATGTTACAGGTAAGGATTGCAGTACCGGTATACCAGTATTTTGAGACATTTGTACAGTTTCGAAATACCGCTATTCACAAGTTTAAATACCGGTTTTTCGGTATTTACTAGAAATTTTTAAATTATTTCTGATATGTTCAGGGATCGCCAACATAGCAAAATATTATACGTCTTTGTGTTTATTTTATTGAGTTAATTATTGCACCATGATTGAAATATATTATAAATGAAATGATTTTACGTCCATTTCAGAAGGTCAGATATTAAACGTCTTTATTCCGCTCATTCCATTGTTCTTATTTTTATTTTTCCTAGCTGGTTCTACAGTTCTAAGGCAACTCATTAAATCCATTATCTGATTTTTTCATTGCTAGATACAACGGGATAAAAGACTATTAATCTGAACTTAAAAGTATAGACATATATAAATCATTTATCTGATAAAAAGAACTATATACACTACTCCTAACTAAGTTCTCGTTGAAAGAGGAATAACATATCCAAGCTCATCTGCCTTCCTTCATCCATCAGCACCTATTACTAAAATGGCTCCCTAACGGACGAAATTAATTAGACTGTGAATACAAAGTTGCATCGTACAATCAAAAGAAGTTATAAAATATCTGAATCACATCCAAAGCCAAAACTGTACTATTACAGCTCAGAGCGATACTGCACTGCATAGGATTCGTAGTCTGATATTCGTATCTGAGAGACCAAGGTTGTACTTGTGAAGAAAGTGCGTAATATTTCGGATATTCTCTTAACTGGTGAGTTTATTATTCACATTGTTTCATACTTTAGGGTTCAAAATGTTCTTCAGATTCATTATTTGTATATGTGTATGTATATATATATATATATATATAAACTCCACATAAATAATAACCCCTAATAATCAACAAGAATAACTTTAAAGATTATTAAAAAAAATCCGCTGAAAATATTTTGGTTTGGTTTCATTATTTATATGATGAAAAGAAAGAAAAAAAAATGTTCTAGAGTTAAGAAGAAAAGAAGTTAACCAAATCAAACTTGATCAAGTTTATTGAAAATTCTCTTAAATTTGTTTACCCACAAACCAATCCACATTCAGAAGAATTCGGTACAATTATCGAAGATGATGATACTAATGCCAATAGTGAAAAGGAACTGTCTCTTGAATAAAAACTAGAGAATTAGCGATAACTAAAAAAATTTCAACAAACCAAAATACAGTATAGAAATCAGCTATATCCAAAATCATCCGACGAGAAATCTATTTATTTGAAGATGAGGGATTTAGAGAGGTAAATATACTTAGAAAAAGTACATCACGCACACATTTCTAATAGTACCACCAACTAGCGTAGATGCCGAAAGAGCGTTTTCGAAAGCTGGTAATTTTAGCACAACATTATGTTCCAGGCTTAATGACAGTACAATTGATGCATTAGGTTTTTTAAGAACACATTTCAAACATTTAACTTTAATACATTAAGAACATTTCAATCATTTGTAACAGTACCACAGACTGAATAGTGATATTTACACTTTTTTGTGATTTAAATAAATAAGATGTTCCTTTATTTTTTTGTGTGATTCTTTATATACTGTTATAATTTATAAGTTAAAAATTAGTTCTTGTGATATTTACACTCTCTAATAAAACTGGCAAGTAAAACTAAAAGAAAAAAGCATTTGTGTTTCCTTTCTTTTTCTGAAATTTCAAACCGGTATTAAAACCAGTATCCCGGTATTAAGTTCTAAGAAATACTGAATACCGGTATTGAAGTTTTAGTCCGATATTGCAATCCCAAAAAACAGGTAATTACGATTTCTTTCTGAACAAACTGTTAGATAAAATGACACTATTGTTCGAAATAGAACGCTATAATAGCTTTTACTTTAAGCTATTATGAAGAATTAAATAGCTCGTGAGCATACAATATTTTCTCATCTCTTACAGGATAAAATCAGAACGCCTTTTCAATATTAAAAAGAACAAACACATATTCGGACATAATTACTCCAATGTTTTATTTTCCCCTACCTTTCTAAGATTTTCCTGGGATTACCTGACAAAATTCAGAGATCAATGATATGTGGCGCCATCTATTAACTAATGTAAAAACTATAATATTTTCCAAGATTTTTTTTGAAAAAGCACTATTAAAGTGCAATTATACTTTCTTAATACAAACAAAACATCTTCTTTTGATTTCACATTTAAATTTAAATATGCATTTAACAACTCTATTTTAAAATGTGTGCTTATAATTATTTTAAAATACTTAATAATGTCTAAGAAATAAATATTAAAAGCAACATGATGCATCATTTTTTTTAATTCAATGTTTTCGCTTAGTTCTATTTACAAGTGCAAATCATTTAACCGTGCAATAGTACATTTTCTTACACATAATACGTTTAACACTTTGTTAATAATGTTGCGCGTTGTTTTGATATACATTTTGAATAATGCAATGTGAACGAATGTGAAACTAATACAAATTAATAATATATTTTTAAACTGAAAAAAAAATTTTTAGAATATTCTAAATTTTTAAAGTCTAATAATATATAGCTTCAATATTAGCCTCTTTTTAGTGGTAAAGATTTCTTGGAAAAATTCTAAACATTTACAGTGAATTTGAACTCAAAAGGTGTGTAAAATTGTTTGAAATATATTTTTTTATTTATTTATTCGAACTTCTTGATGATTAAAATTTTGAAGTTTCTAAAAAAAACACATTTCTTGAAAGTTTTTAACCATGACGCTTTTGTTGTAACAGGAATTTTAAAAATTTGGATTGGAGTTTATAGAAATATTATTTATTAGTTCATGAATCAGTATCCTAAATCCATTTGTTAACTTCCCTGCAACTGCAACGTACTTACAGTATAAGCAGTTTTACGTCTTGATTCAAGGTCAAAGGGAAGACTTGGGAAAATAAGTCATGAAACGAAAAAGCAGACGATTTTATCTTTAAAATTAAGCTGTGCAACTTGGGTTTTTGTTATTTTTGTGAGAGAAAAGGTATGCATTAAAATAACCATTTCCAAAAGGTTAACAAGTTTACACTAAAATTTTTCAACTAAGCAAATCACTCTCTAGACTAAACTAACAGAATAACTCTTTCTCAATTATTTTACTTACAGTAAATTTCTTTCATTTTAAAATCATACTTAAAAATGAAAATTTGTATCATAAAACCACTGAAAAGCGGAAATATATTCTTTCATATTCTTTTTTCAATGATTCAGTACTTACATAAATGAATTTACTCAGAGAGAAAAAGAAAATAGTAAAAAGAGGAATTATTTACTCAGTAACAAGGTCATAAACTTCATGTCCGGCAGTATTTAAACTATTTTAAGTCACATCACAAAGAATATCATGCATAATGAAGAGAATGATCGTTTTAAATGGAACAATTTCGAAATCCTTCAATAGTATATTGAGGAAGTGAAGGCGAACAAAAAAGTTATGAAGCTGGTATATCGTTCTCGTTATTTCACCGTGCATTAAAATAAATTAGTCTTTCGCCAACATCTCTCGTATAGTTGAAGAACGACAGACAGATCGGCGAAAAAGTTGCTATATTTGAATTTTTTATAGCTTTCTGGTATTCTATATTCAATAAATAAAGTATATCTACAGACTTGATTTTTCTTGAACAGTTATTTGTCTACTTTTGAAATATTGATGAGGAAAAAAAACTAAAACTTCCTGGGTAATTGGTTATTATGAAAATGTTGTAGGATTTCAGCCTTTTAACTTTCCTTCCTCAACGCAACTTCACAGAATTTACTTCTAAAAATTCTAGAAAAATTGTTCATCGTGTAACTAATAACTTCCTGAGACCGCCAAAAAAATGAAATATGTTTATTCTTTCAATTATCTGCTGCCCAATCTATCATGTGAATAACTTTACTGCACACTTTTTTGTTCTTTTTATTATTCATAGATAATAGGTGTATCAACAATCTCCCTCTTTCAGTTATATTTTCTGACTAGCTTGTACACCTGTTCATCGCACGGGTGAATTGAAAAATTAAGCAATAAAGATTGTGTGAAGGATAAAGAAATTTTTAATGATTTAATATTACGTGAATTGTAAATTAAACGAAAGAAAAGCTTTTTTTTTATACCTCAGCTAAACAAAAAAATCATATTTGTTAAATTTTAAGTTTGTAAGTCTAGTTACTGATAGAAAGGATTTTTTTTTTATTTATAACACCCCCGTAATTCCCTTATGGGTCGATTTTTGAATACACCTCCCTAAGCTGATCTCTGCTCAGCAAAAGTAACATTGTTACAAATTTTGTATAATGAATGCTTAAAATAATGTAAATAATTTATAACTGGATGTGTAAAACGTTATTATTTAAACGTTTGTATTTATTTTATGTTAAAATTGTGTAATATTCGCAAGCAACTCCGTTCCTGGCATTATAATGGCGATTCAATGGAAACATAGGGAAATGTTGGTGATAGAACCAAGTTGGCAACTTGGTGATTGATTGAACGGTACAGAAGTTGATATGATGTAGTGCCACTTGGTTGGAAGCTGCAACAAAAAGGATAGCACAAAAAACATCTCCACAAAAAATACATATACATGCAAATTTTCATAGTGATTGGTTGAATGGTGTCGGAGCGAAGCGAGGCCAAACAAATATATATATACAAAACATCCATTTATATGTATATATATATATATATATGGAAGAAATTTATATAAAATATAGAACATAACAGGGAAAAAAAGAAAAGAAAAAAAATTAAGATCAAATCTAATGAAATACAAATAAGAACCTAGCGAGTCAAAATGCAATTTCGGACTTAGGACCGAATAAGTGGGGTTAAACTAGTTTGAAGGCGCCAACCTTCCTACATATATATATATATATATATATATATATATATATAATACATACTTCCCTATTTGAATCAGATATTGTGTTCACTATTTCACTGTTTAAATTTTATTTTCACGGAGACATAATTTTTTTCTAAAATAAAAGTAGCCTAAGTTACTCCTTATTACTTCAGCTATCGGTCATAAAGCCCCTTCAAATTTGGTTCAGTCGCGCGCGTGCTTTTCAGAGATTAGCCGGAACAAACAGACAGACAGACAAAAATTTTAGAAATTGTTTTTTGATATAAGTACCGTATATACTTTTAAATATATTTAGTAAAATTGAAATTACAGATACTTCAATTTTATTTATTTGTATAGATTACTATGATGATGATATTATTTTCTTTTTTAAAAAAATAATAAAACTGTTGGGTACTTGCCATTATACCGTCAACCAATTTCGCTAAGGCAAAAAACTAAATTCATGTGACTTACGTCAAATAACTACAAACACGTGTTTCCAGCCAATCAGTTTATGTACTTCGGTGTTGCCAACTTTTGTTTTCTTACAGATTCTTTCAAAAAATATATATTTGGATACAATATTAATACACACAGGTAAGTAAAATGCACTTGTTTTAAAAGTACACGTTTAACAAAAGTTTTAATTTCTAAAAAAATTTGAGGAATCTTAATATGAAAGCATCTTTTACCAATTATAAATCTAAAATTTAATTTAAACTTTATTATAAACAAGTTTAATGTCAGTTTTAAATTCAATGGAGAATACGTGATTGTATTTTTCATGTGACCGTCAGGAATTTAGCCCATTCAAAAGATGTCGCCAAATGCTATTATTATTGCGTTTGAAAATGTCTGGTTCGCTATTGGCTACTGTTGGCATTTAACGACATCTTATGGTTTGGCGAAATGGGTCGAAAGTATAATACATAAATACCAACAGTGGAAAGAACAAAATTAACAGAAAGGAGCATTTGCAAGTAATCTTTAAAAAAAATAACTACAACTCAACAAATTTTGAAGATTTGTGGCTACATGAAAATAAGAGAACTAATTTAATTGTTAATTTTTTTGTTGTCATTTTTCAACACTTATTATCAGTCTATATTGTTTACCTTTTTGCAGCACATCTTGTTAAAATGTATCTCATATGTTTTATCTAGTTGCTGTTGTTGTGACAGGTTGGACTTCTAAGCGATAGATGACGACACCACCTATCTCCACATCCACAATTTAGGCATGGAAGTAGAGGGGAGGGAAATATTCTCCAGCCCTTTGCACCCGTGGTATCTGCTGTGACTGACCACAAGACTTTCGGACCCACTGATTCTACGAGCACGTACTCCGTGCTGCGTGTTGGAGGGTATTTGGTGGCATCGGGCATCGAACCCAAGCCTCCCGGTCTGGAGTCCGATCCTCTAACCACTAGACCACCCACGGCCGTTTTATCTAGTAACAAGAAACATTAAAATCCATTTACTATTTTATGATTTGTGGAACATCGTTTTAACTAAAAGCATAAACATTCTGAATACGTATTATAGATATTCATTGTTTTTCTCCAACCTATACTACTATCACCAAAGATTGATTAGATTAATTTGTTTAAAGTAAAGGTAATACTTTTTTCCAGTTCTTTTTGTTTGTTTTGTGGCTCGCGCTTTAATATATAATATTTAATATGGCCCTCTGTGACTGACAGTACGACATACCTGCTGTGTACAAACTGTTGTTGCCAGATTTTAAAAGCTGAAAAGAAAGAATTTTAAAAAATTCATCCTTTATGGTGTTTTTTCAGTTATTGCCTGCTACAACAAAATCTACTGCAACAGAATTTAAAACTAAAATATCAATTTTCGAATGGCAGGTCTCAGGTGGATAAGAATTCTAAGCAAGACAATGAACAAAATAATTAAAGCTCTTTTTTCCATAACCTGTTTCAGCTTTAAATAAATTATTTAGAGTATTTTAATGCTATAAAGGAAAATATATATCTGTAAGTTTTTTTTATATTTAAATACTTGGAACAAACCAATTTAAACTCAAAAGTTAATTAATTTGTGAATGCCCCTAGAGATAATCATTCTGTAATGTTAATTTGAGGAAGATTAAATTTACTTTGCACAAATTCGAGTTTCCAGTTTTAGAAATAATTTAGTCTCAAACGATTGCAGGAAAAAAAAACATTTGTAAAGAAAGAATCTTTCAGTACTCCCTATACTAAAAAGCTGTGGGTTTTTTTTTTTTTTTTAAGTTTCTCTTGGTGAATATTTGAAAATGTCTGCTATGTTTTTCCTTTGTTCCTGTCTGATGGTTTGATTTAATCTATTTTCTTTTTACCTATCGTCTCGTTGAATTTTCAAATTTGACTCCAGCTGAACCTTTCACTGATTCTCTATTCAAAAAATGTTATAGTTGTATATATATTTATAAAATGTTTATTTAAACTATTTATTCATTTTGAAAGACTTATTTTGTCTTTTAAAAAATAACATCAATGATGTATTATGCTTCAATCAATAATATTTTTCAGCACTTACTCAACAATGCCAACGTTTAAGATGACTCGCCAAGTTGGTAATTCCGATTTCGCGTGTGTCGTATGCGCTGAATTGGCAGAAATATACTTCGTTTCATATAATGTCGCCAATACGGTTGCGGTAATACGTAAGTACCATTTTTTTTTGCTAGACATACTTAAAACGGGTACTTACGTACAGGGTGGCCATAATTAAACAGTAAGTGTTCAAGGGGTGCTGAAAGGAAAACCACTGGGAATATTCCAGTGAAATTTGGTATCTACACGTTTCAGAACATGCGCAAGTCAAATATGCAAAGAAGAAATCACCATTTTCACTTGATAGATGGTGCTGTACCGTATTTCTAAGCTCACCGGTGGCATATAGAACTTCCAAAACTGATAGACAGAGCATAATGACATTCTAAGAGGCAAAAGCGTCATTAATTTGTTGCTACTACGAGAATACGGGTATCAATAGCGGCGCGATTGCTACCTGCAATAGTACCGCAATTGCTACCCGGGGTCCCGTCAGATTTTACTGGACGCCGCCATGTTGTGCCTGGAATAATGCCCAACAATCTCCTGTTTCTTGAAATTTAGAAATCATATTTAGTCAATCCATTGACACACACTCATTGGACCTCTTAATCGTTTTATACGCCGGTAGTCTTTCAGAGTAGCTGAATAATTGCTACCATTCTGATAGAATATCTCCACTAACAAAGCGCGTTCCTTCTTATTCAGAGTCATGATTAACCATTACTCAATGTGGTCTTGTTTTTATACACTTCGATGGGCTTAAAATTCCCATATATGCCGTCGATAAGCATTGAAACACGGCACAGCGCCATCTATCGGATGAAAATGGAGATTTTTTTTCTTTGCATATTTGACTTGCGCATGTTCTGAAACGTGTAGATACCAAATTTCACTGGAATATTCCCAGTGGTTTTCTCTGCATGACCTCTTGAACACTTGCAGTTTAATTGTGGCCACCCTGTGTGTATACCGTCGTGACCAATTCCACCAAACAAAAAGATATTGCCCGGCACCCATCCGGTATAGTGGTTAGCGACGCTGACTTCTGTGCCGTAGGGCCTGGGTTCGAGTCCCGGAGAAGGCATGGATGTTTGTAAATGTATAGTGCCTTCGTGGCAAGGGGGTACTCTAAATAGCCGTCGAGCCGCAAGTCCTCGCGTGAGGCTGGTGGGAGGCCCCTGACTACCCCCAGGGTGACCTCTCTCAAAATTGGGATGGAAATGGGCCAAATCGTACTGTCACCTACATGGTGCCTAAAGCTACGGCTAACGACTGGCGTCATTTAGCCGTTTGCCATGATGAATATCGCGGGCCTCGATCTGCCCTTTGCCGATCAGGTGGCATTAGTAACAACAAAAGATATTGCCAATTCAAAAAATGTCGCCAAATAATGTCATCGGAATTTCTACGCAGGGACGGTTCCCACAATCGGTTAAAAATCGCACCATTTGGCGACGTCTTTTGATTTGACGAAATTCGTTGACGGTATAGTATGTAAGTACTATAAAAACCTTACATTTATTAGGGGAATAATTATTGACTTTTCATTTGAAATCTAAATCAGTTAACTAAAGCTTTTGAAGTATATAAAAACTACACCAATTTCCAACAGAACAAGAAAAGTTTTTTATCATACAAAAACAATCAAAGAATTTTTTTTAACATTCTCTCAATGTTAAAAACTCTTTAAGTTAAAATTGTAGTTTAATCTACACCTTTGGTGAGAAGGGTAGGAGACACCAATTGGCGCCAACAGCTCGGAGTTGTATTTTTTATGGTTATGGTCCTTTCACTCTACACGAGATAATAATTCGGGAAGTTTGCGATGAATAAAAATGTTGCCTAAAATAGGAAGCTGCCACTTTTAATTAATTTTAAATATCTCTTTCTGTGCACTCAATTCTGCATTATATATTTTCATTATTGGTTGCACGATATGCAGCCAATAATGGAAAATTGTTCCCATGCATTTTAAAAGGCTATCGTTTTGTTAGCGCTCGCTTGAGAATAATAACCTGTTTTTATAGATTCTATCAATTTCGCGCATATACAAATACAATAACCTTAATAGTGCATGTTCGAAAATAAGAAAAATGTTTTTTATTTTTATAAATTATTTTTTATTCTTCTTCTATTACTTTGTTGTGAAAAAAATGATAAAGATTTAGGACCTATTTTCTACGGAAAAAAGGCAGCGGAATATTTCCAAAACTCACAGTCTAATACGCTCTTAAAATTATGAGCAAAAATGGTGAAATAAGAAATGTAGCATCTACATGAAGAAGACTCTTTTGTTGCGATTTTGAATGCAATTACAACGTTTTGGCTTCCTAAATAACGTACCTTTCGTTTATTTCAAGTGTAATTTTTTAATGCAGTGTTTAAATTCTAAACCTTCGCCAGTTTATTTGTCGGTGACTGCTACAGAAGAAGCATGCGAGGAAATGAAGACAGCGTTTGGCGAAGTCTTTTTATTTGGCGATGGATTTTAGAAGAACAAAATTGGTCGATGGTATAATAATGTGTAAGAACCTAATTTAATGGTATTTTATTTCTGTTCTTTAACTGTTAGCTGTTTTTTTTTTTTTTTTTTTTTTTTTTTGCTACTTGGGTGCAATGAGGAAAATTTAGAAGTTATCAATGAACGGTGAAGGCACAGAAAGCTTTTTTCAACGGACGGAAATTTTACCACGGTAACTTATTTAATTTCGCCGGCTGGGTAGCTTCGTTGATTTGTCGCTGGCCTTCTGCACCCAAGGTTGCGGGTTCGACCCCAGTCCAAATCGGTGTACTTTTATGATGCGGAAAATCGACAGCGGCCGTGTCGTAGGCATGTAAGAAATCCCTAGAGTGTCTGTTTGGCTTGGGTGCTTTCGGCAAAATTAAATTCTAGTACAGGTTCGCATATTCAGAGCTCTGGTGCCTCCATTTTTGGAGGAAACTGGGTGTCAAAATTACCTGAGGCGATTGGTATCCGCCAATAGGGTGCCGCACTAAAAAGAGATACCAGCTCCCAGGGAATGTACTAGGTCTGCAATGGTAAAACACCAATCCGCAGCTTGTTTAGAAATAAAGAAAAACTTCTTTGGTCACAAATGGCTACGCTAACGCTATACGAAATGAAGTAAGGTATGGAAGAGGTGTAACATGGTTGGTTGTCAAAATACTGTTAGTTTTGTGATTAATTACTTCTCATAATCTAGGATTTCGTTTTCAGACGTAAACGAGTTTGTTGGGCCAACGATCTTCAGTGTCGTGGTGGCTGCAGTTTTGCTCAAAAACAACTGTTGCTTGATAATATCGCCAAGTCTCGTGTAGGCGACATCAAGGAAAAGCAATTGCCAACCCCTCTCCCATAACCTTATTCCGATAAATACTAAAAAATTAATTCGTCGATACTTCATGTTCACTCTTTGGGGGGGGGGACATAGGACTGATATAGAGAGGGGTAGCAGGTCAGATTTCGAGCTTTTCATCAGACAGGGATTCAAAATTGTGGGAAGTATCTGCTGGGATTAATGAATTTTGATTCGCTGGAATCCTACCCGCCGTGTAGAGATCCGATGAGCTTTCAATCTGTTGCGGCTCAATTTCTTCCCGTTCATGTGGTGTGGAAGTTTGGAGGATGGATGCTAGCTCAGGTAATGTCCTCGTCACTTGACCGAGATTCGAAATTGTGAGATCCATCGCCAAAAGTCCTTGTGTTGCCTTTTATCCAGGTCCGGCGTGCCAAATCAATTTACTAATATGTTTCAGCGTGCCACAGAGTAGGATATTTTTTTAAACAATTCGATTTTCGTTATAATGCATGCAGAGTTAAGAAATATAGATTAATAATAAGATTATTACAGCTTTATTATATATTAATTTACAATAAAAGATTTAAGATATTTCTTCTACATAAAAATAAACAGCATAAAATGTAGCCATTTCTTCATTGAAAACTTTAAAAATTAAAAAAAAAATTGTATGCATATTATGTATTTTTCAATTTATTTATTAGCATAATAGACAACATGAAATAGAAATATTTCTCTTCAATATAGTTAAATAAAAAGACAAAAATGTTAATGCGAACGCATGCAGCGTTTTACTTTTATATCGCAAAATCAGGGCTATAATGGTCAGGGGTATAATGTGTGACTTTCAATTTGACACGATCCTGAGCATTCAATTGTTAAACAATTTCTTTGCGGACTCAAAATATTTTTCATATGTGGAAAGGTTTATTACTTAGATATGTCGAAACACAAAAGTGGATAGCTGAGTACATATATTTTCTTTCAAACAACTAAATCTCTTTAACAATGACATTCGATAAATTTAAAACAGCTTTAAATTTATCTTTAAAATTATCTTTCAGATATTTTTTTTTTTTTGGAATTTTGTAAATGGTCTCTAATTTTGAAAATGCGTGTCAAATAAGGTCCATTACAAATTTATCGATTCTCATCCATTTAAAAATTGACAAATTTGTAGAATATTGCAGAGTGCCACTGAAAATTGTACCTCGTGCCACATGTACATGTGCCATAGGTGGCCGTTAATATAACTCTCACTGTGGAACAACCCTAGTCACTTAACCACAATTCTGGCATCGGAGCACTATGGTACACTGAATTTAACAAATCATTCTATCACATAATTTACACTCATTAACTCAACTCGATGGCGCAACAGTCCATGAGGGCCAAAGCCTATTGTGCCCAACTCAGTATACATGACCTTGGGCCCTGAGGTGCAAAAGGAGATGTTGCGGTCAGGGGGTGAGTTTGAAATGAAATTCCTAAGCAACCTTGGTTCTCATTTATCGACCCACTGAAGGGATGAAACTCACTCATTGAATATTAAAAATATTGGTCGAAAGCTCGGGGAAGGAAACATTCCAGTCAACAATTTATATTACTTATACAATAATACAAATTAAACAGTAGTTGTTAACAAAAGTGGCTTATCATACATTTCTATTTTTTTTTTTTTTTTTTTTTTTTTTTTTTTTTTTCGCTCAGCGTGACACTTGTTACAGAGAGACTGAGGGTATTATTTTGATAACTCTATCAACGCGAAAACTTCCTGTTCAGAGATAGCTCGGCGTCTTTTTATATAACTGTTTCCCATTCTTCTGTAAATCTTTTAGACATAAACATATCTTATCTGTAGAGTGCATCTCTTTCTAAATGTTATCAAAATGGCTTTTACTTGGGGGGAAAAAACATTTTTTTTTTAATTTTTTGTTTAAATTGAAGCTGAAGATAATCTCTATTTAAAATTTCATATCTATGGTGCTCCGAACATGCATGCGTTTTATTGATAAGAGATTGCTGAGAACGCGTGCACTGAATTTTCGATGATGCAATAGAGTTGGAGTAGAATTTATATTAACTTTGCACTTAAGAGCTGCACAAGGGCTGTTGACAACGGACTTCGGTCAAGTGATGGGACGGCACTTGAACTGGCACCCCACGTCAGCATGAAAACTTTAAACCACAACAGATGTAGTGTCCATCAACCTTTTCATAGAATGGGTCTTCAGTGGCACCAGGGCTCGAACCCGTGAACGCCAACCTTAAGTTCGCAACTGTGATCGCACGGCTATGCGGCCGCAAGAGAATTGGAAAATCAGTGATGGAAAAAAACGTAAGGAAAGTAAGTTAGTCTAAAACATATTTTTTAGTTTATGTTTGTTGAAGAAAATCGGGTTTAGCTGTTTGAATTTTTAAGAATCGTAGAAAATGCCATTTTTCATTCGCTGCTTCGGTCCAGTTATGGAAGATTATGTAAGGGGTCCCCCCCCCCCTCTTTTCGCTTTATTTCATTATTCTCTCTCCCTCCAGAAAAAAATGAAAGGAGGAAGTTTGGAGGGGGACTGACCTATATATATGTGAAATAAAATAAAATAAAAATAATTTCTATGGAATTTCAATTAGTCAAAGCAATTTATGTAGGACTTTATATGTGGCCGCAGTAGCCAAGTGATCAAAGTATCGGATCATGGCTAGCTTGTCATGAGTTCGAGCCCAGTACCACTGTAGGGGAGTGATGCACGTTAAATCTGTCGAGAGCTTAAACGTCCTCTCGTGGTGTGGTGTGGTAGTTAGGAGAGGGGGTGCCAGCTCAGGTGTCGTTCGCGTCCCTTGACCATGGTTCAAAATGACGCGGTCCATCGGCAAAAGACCTCGTGTAGCTGAACAGTGTGACGTTAATATTCACTCACTCACTTAGACTTTATACGTTTCAATTAATGTTTTATTATAAAAGGTGTAAGCCGAGGTATGGGCGATGGAGCTTACATTTTCGAACCAGGAATCAGACAATGCCGATGTGGGTTCCCACTCGCCGAATTGCCGTATCACTCTGTGAAAAGAACAAGTAAGTCACTTTTTTCTCTCACATATATATATACACTTGCATCCGAAAGTCTGTGTGCCGGCAATCATCTTACGTGTTTATGCTATAATTACTATTAAAATCTCGCTTCAGAAAATCAGTATATCTGTCAGAGATCCTTCTCACCTTAAACCCCTCAGGGGGCTCACCTTCTTTAGGTGAGTACGGGTGTCACAATCCCGAGGTGCCCTAGTGATCTTTTCCCAAGGGGTTTACTGTCTTTGGTAAACACGGGCTTCACGAACCCGAGTACCCTAGTGATCCTTCTCTATTTTCGACCCGCTTTCTTGTCATTCAATTCATTCTTTCTTTCTCTCTTCCCGTCTAGACCACAGATATTAAAACAAATGTTTGGCGCAGTATAGCCGAAATCGGTTCTTGCGCCAATAAACCCCAAAATCACTCACCCTTCTCACCTTAACATGAGGGGGGAAAAGGAATTACCACCAAATATATATATATATATATAATCACCACCCACCCGCGCCAAAAGTCTGTGTAAACTTACAAGAGCTTTTAAAGACCTTTTATTGTAAAACAATTGCACTAAATCGTGTTTTTAAGTAATTATAAGCTTCTTTTACAATTTATTTAGATTTGAAAGCTCGTGTGATTCTATGGCAGGTAACAGAAAAGAGATCGATATATTATTGGGGGGGGGGGGGAATCATCAGAGATTTTCAAAAAAAAGAGAGAAATTTTTAAAGCAACTGTGAACTTATGTAGGAGAAATTCATTGTTTAAAAAAGTGTTCATAAACTACAATTTTAACATCCAAGCCAAGATCCGGCCGCTCGTGTACAGTGCCACTTCGAAAGTTTTGCTATGTAATCAGTAGCGCACACAAAAAATTTTCAAGGGAGGGGGGGGGGCATGCTCGAAAGTCCCCTTACTCGTATCATACCTCAAGACAACACAAATTGATTTTTCTGATTTTGTTAGCAATAAAATATAAATTATTGAATTAATAGTTAGCATTAATTAATAAAATGAATTGTTAATTACAAGTTCTTAATAAATTTTACGATATATATTTATAGGATTATCATCAATTGAAAAAAAACTCAAGGTTTTGGGGGGGGGATCCGGACCCCTAGGGCACCCCCTTTGTGTGCGCCAATAAATGTAATACACTCTACAAAAATAAATCTAAGAATATGAGCTTCACAAATAGCTAAAAGAGTTGCTAAGATATTGCAAAATTTTGACTTTAACTACAATTCGAAGAGAACTGAAAAAGGATGACTATCATGGCCGAGTTACACTCAAGAAGACATTCCTCTCGAGTAAACAAGGCTAAAAAAAAAAAACTTTGCAAAAAAAAACACCTAAATGGGTTACATATGTATTGGAAAAATGTAATACATTCAATTGAAAGTATTTTTTGTATTTTCAGCTTCATAAAGGACAAAGGTATACTTACAAAAATTTCTGCAGAGATCTCTTTTTCGACTATCAAACATGGAAGAAGAGGTATTATGTTTTGGGGGGTGCATAGGAAGAGCTTTTGGGTTGGTAATCTGGAACTTATTGAATCAACAATTTACAAAGTTGATTACTTAAATTTATTGAAGTAAAATATAAGGGCAAGAGCCGAGAAATTTGTGGCGAGTGATGATTTTTACTTTCAGCAGGACAAAGGTACCAAGCAAATGGCTTACATTGTGAAGCCATGGCTGTTCTATCATGTCCTGAAACAATTCCATAAGCCATCCCAGTCCTCAGACATAAACACAATCAGCATTTGTGGGATTTACTTGAGTGAATAATCAGAAGAACGTAATAACATCCAAGGAAAGTCTCAAATCTGTCATAGTAGAAGAATGGAACAAAATAACCACAGATGAGACTACCAAGCTATTAGAATCCCTGCCAAATATCTTGAGAGAGTTATAGAAAGAACGGAATGTGAAAGTGGCCAAAGTCACGGACTCGTGTCTGGCATGTCACGAGTTCGAGCCCTGTACTACTGAACTCATGCAAGTTTAATCTGTCGAGGCTCAAACGTCCTCCCGTTGGTGTGGTGTAGAAGTTGGAAGAAGGGGTTGCCATCCTCGTCACTTGACTGAGACTCAAAATTACAACGTTCATCCTCAATAGCCTTCGTGCAGCTGAATTGTGCGACATAAATACAACTCTCACTCTTATGTAAAAGTGAGATAGCCCATGAACTCTTTGCTGATAAATGAATTTTAAAAAATTTTGGATGCTAAATTACAAAGTTTTCAATAGATAAAATATTTTATATTGATCTGTATTACATTGCAGAAATCCTTACGAGTAGCAATTGCTCTTTAAAAAAGCAAGATTTTCAATAAAAAAAACAATAATAAATTGTAGAACCGGATAAAATAAAAGAATTTTCATAAGCTGGTTTTTTTTAAGAAATTAATTTTTTTTTTCAACCTGAGAAAACTAATTCCAACTTTATTATCATAACTTTAAAAGAATTCTCCATTGAAGTTATTTCTTCTGTTTTCTGCAATCGTAAGAGACTGAAGTTGAAATTTTTATTAGCATGTTTTAGAAAAAGTTTGACTTTTTTTCAAGTGATATCCTTTTTGTCCGGAAAAGAAAGAGAATATTCCTTGCAAGTAGTAAATTTTGACGGGAAAGGGTGTAGAACATTATTAGACTTCACAAGGAGCAGATTAATCATGAGTGCAACCTATCGTGTGAGTTTTGAATAGGACAAGAAACTCCTTTCTTATCTCATCCCAGTCCACAAAGCAAGGGATATTTTAAGATTTTAACGAGTATGTTACATTTAATGACGAACTGTGCTTCGCTGTGCTACTAAATTTTAGAAAATTGTTGATTTGTCGGAGCCAATAATAGCGATTCTGATGCAGAAATTGATAATGAAGCTATCATCAAAAGTTCTACATTTTCTAATGCTTTGGAAACTATGAGAAAAAGCCTTTTATAACAGAATTTAAAAGAACACAGTATTTTCTACTTTATGCAGAGAAGAAAAAACTCTTTCTTAGTCAAGAATCAAAAAATTACCAAATATCTATCAGTCAGTATTTTAGAATTTCCAGTTAACTGGTGCGTAATAATTCATTAATAGTATTTTTAGCTGTTGAATAAAAAGCGTGTAACTTCTGTTGTTGTGCCACCTGTCTGACGTATTCAGATCGAAGCTCACGAAATTCATCACGGCATCGGGCTAGATTCTACTCCTGTCGTTAAAGCTTTGAGCACCATGCAGGTGACAGTATAATTTGGATCGGTTCTACCCCAATTTTGAGGGAGAACTCCCTGGAAGTGGTCAGGGGCATCCCACCTCTCTTGCCCTTCCAACCTCACGAGAGGACTTGCGGCTCGGTGGCTATTTAGAGTACTCAAATGACGCGAAGGCGCTATAGATTTACAAACATCCATGCCTTCTCCGGGATTCGAACCCAGGCCCTACGGCACAGCAGTCAGCGTCGCTAACCATATGGGCGACTTCTAACTATGGATATTTTCTGTGTGGTTGCTTTTTATAGAATTTCCAAAAGGTAAGTGCAAAAAATTTGTATTTTGTATGGACCCCGATTTTACCAAGAAAATGTTCGGTCCCGAATAATTCCTTAAATCGGGGTCCAAATGTGATTAAATTTACTCCGATACTTTTTTTTAATAAATGTTTTCTCAAAGTTCTGTATACACGCAGTCAATAAATTTTTAAGGCATGGGAAATTACCCTCCAATTTTAATCTATAAAAGAAAAATTGCAAGGAAAAAGAACGCAGAAACTCATATTAGTGTTTCCTATCTGGGCCGAACCTGTCAACTGCGGATGTAGATTAAATGCAAGATCTTTGTTTAGCCACGGGAGGTCAAGCACACAGTCCCGGTCCTAAGCTAATAAAGCATCAGTTAACAGAACGAAGATATATGGCTTCTTGTATTGTACAACGAAATTCGAAATGCCACAACTTGTTGTTGGCGTGTCTATGATGTGCAGATTGATAAAAAAAAATAGAATCTTCAGATCACTCCGAAGCTGTCTTCGACAGATTCAGCAACGGGGATTCGCGTGAATGATATTCACAACAGTGATACTCGTCGAAATAGAATAACAAAGCAAAATAAAGTAACAAGCAAAACCGTTTGCAAAATTCTGCGACTTGTTATTTATTTATATGGTGACAATTTCTTAAGAGCGAAATCAACTCAATAAAATGTGGCCGCGATTGCCAATCATGACACGCCGAGTACGAGTTCATGAGTTTGAGCTCAGTGCCGCTGAAGACCTGCCGTGTAGAGAGGCTGATGCTTGTTAAATCTGTCGAAATTCAGTCTTCCTGTTGGTATGGTGTGGAAGTTAAGAGAATGGAGTTCCAGTTTTGGTGTCTAGTTACGAGGTTCATTTCAATAGCGCCTCGAATAATTTTATGGTGCGACGTTAATACAACCTCTGACAATAAAGTTCGGTGAATGAAGTCAGAACGGCCGATCTGGCAACACTGGTGAAACAAGACGCTGTACATGCGCAGCGGCAAGTGTTGACCATCTGCCCCCACCGTTGCTCAGTAAAGACTAATTTCAGTGCCATGTAAGATTTTTTTTACAAAGTGCTTTTTTAGTATATTGGTTCTTAACTGAGAACAGGAAAATTAACGAATAAAAGATCATTTTAAACTTTTGTTTTAAACTTGGCAAGACACCAAAAGAAACTTATGCGATGCTGGTACGTGTTTATGAAGATCAGACACAGTTCATGAAGTGTGTGTACGAGTGGTTCGACCGTTTTTGAAAAGCAGAAGCATGCCCGTAGCGGAAGTCTGGTGACCTCCGTCAGTGACGAAAACATTGAGAAAGTGTGGAGATTAATCACTAAAGATCGTCAATTAACTGTGCGCATGATAGCTGAAGAACTGCTGATTAACCATGAATCCGTGCGACAAATCGTTACTCAGAATTTAGGGATGAGAAAAACGTGTTATTGATATTGACGATATTATAACTGACTGTATTCCTAACATCCAACGAAACGTGACGAGACATTTGAACTCCATCCCAAAAAAAGAAGACTTCTTGCAAAGTTTCCAGGACATGTATAGCAGATCTTAATAGTGCATAGTTGTTGTTTTTTCAACATTTCTAAACCCCGTGCGCCACGCAATGTATAACACGGGGGCATACAACACAGACAGAAGAAAGGATTACAACACAAACATCCATGCCTTCTCCGGGATTCGACCGCAGTCAGCTACACTGATCACTATACCGGATGGGCGGCAATAGTGCATAGTTATGAGAGGTAACTATTTCGATGGGATAGTAAAGTAACTTTCGTAAATATTTCATCTATATGTTAATGTTACAGGACTATTCACCGAACTTTATTGAATGGTTGTATAACTCAATCCCAGCTGATGCACGTCATAATTTTAAACCACGGTCATAGGACGGGGACGACACTTGAGGTAACATTCTACATTGACGCCACACCGAATTTGAGTCCGATAGCCAACACACTTCGTTACTATTAACCCCCATGATCCGGTGACGATTTTGGATTCTCTCTCTCTCTCTCTCGAGCTTGAAAATTTAGGTAGTTCGGTCCATTTATAGTCTGAGAAAGCACATGGCCTGCTTGCATTCAATATCGCCAAATAGTGCTTGCATCTGGTGTTATGGTACCGTCAGCTATTGAATGCAAGACACGAACGCTTCGCGTCGATGGTAATCTGAACAGTTAGTGTTACATTTCTCAAATCTAAGACCGTAAGTCAGG
Source organism: Trichonephila clavata (assembly GCA_019973975.1). Lineage (NCBI taxonomy): Eukaryota > Metazoa > Arthropoda > Arachnida > Araneae > Nephilidae > Trichonephila > Trichonephila clavata. The sequence goes on from BMAO01039189.1 coordinate 91,296, forward strand.
CATGTCAAACACACGGCCCGCGGAGACATTTTACAAAATTAATTACAGTTTACAAAATCAATCTTTTAAGGGTTTTTTTTTTTATTTTGAAGTATATTTCCGGTAAATTTTTAAAAATTTACAACATATTAATCTCTCTCTCTCTCTGTTATCTATTCTAGTTTTTAAAAAAATTCCTTTTTAATTATAGAAATAAGCCGCCCATCTTGTATAGTGGTCAGTGAAGCTGACTGTGGTGCCGTGAGGACTGAGTTCGAATCCCGGAGAAGGCATGGATGTTTCTGTTGTAATCTTTTCTTCTGTCTGTTGTATGCCCCCATGTTATACATTGCGTGGTGCACAAGATTTATAAATGTTAAAAAAAATTATAAAAATAGCCTTTAAATGAAAATTTTGTTTAATATATTTTAAATTTTTTTCATTTCATTTAATTTTTATTAAATTCTTAAATGCATTTATCAATATTATTTGTTATAGATTTCAGTACGATTCATCGTGCGTGTGACTTTTATTTCTCTTTGAAGTTTCCAATCAGTGATAGACAAGCAGTTGAAATATTTTTTCCTATATTTATTTTAATTTCGTAAAATTTGATATCGACTATCGATCGATCGACTATCGACCTCTTACACTATTTTTCATTTTTCACAAAAAAATTGAGAATTTCGGGTGCAGCTTAGAATTTGAAGGGAAAAAAATAACGGTATTATGTCCAGCACAAATAAAAAAAAATTTTTTAGTTGTAAGTCGAAATTCTGTAACCAGCAGAGGTGATGAAATAGTCGAGTCGAGTCATGTATGATGCATTTAAAGAAATTTTAAAACAAAGTGTTCCTTGGGGAAAAAAGTTGGTTTGTCTTGCACTTGATAGCGTACCTACCCGTGATCAGTATTACTAAAGGAGCAGCGAGATTAAAAGAAACAATAAAACAGCATGGTTATAATAATTTTAAATATTTTCAAATTGCATTATTCCATAGCAAAGGTACTGATTTTGATCATGAACTATGATATATTGGACATGTTTTAAAGTAGTCAGTAAAATTGTAAACTATATTCGAGCATGTAGACTTTGGCATCGTCAATTTGCTTCATTTCTGGAAGATATAGAATGTGAATTTATCGGTCAACCATATTATACAAAAGTTCAATGGATTTCGAGTCATGAAGTGTTAAAACGATTTTTTTAAATTTTCTAGATGGAATCATTTTCTTGGAAACAGAAAATTATGAATGTGCTGAATTGAAAGATGAGAAAATATGCAAGATAAATATGCTGAATTAAAATATTAAAGAAGATTCTGAATTAAAAGATGAAGTATTATCAACTGAGAAAACTTCTGGCATTCTCAGCTGATCTTACAAGTCAACTTTATTTAATCTTCAAGGCAAAAATCCTTTTGTTGCGATGCTATTTGATATTAACGCTTTCAATCAAAAATTATTACAGATAAATTATTACAAACAAAGAGAAAACAACTCACTTTGAAAGCATTCAAAATTATTGACACAATCTATCTATCACACTTAAATTAAAATTTACATCACCAAATTAAACTATTAGAGATGGAATTCGATCAAATATTTTCTAAATTTTAAAAAGTTACAGAAAGTTGAATTACAATTACATTTTTTAATTTCACCTCTATCGATATTAAAATTTTTGTTGAACACTTACAAAGGGAATTAATTGAAATTTATATTGTGATTCTTTGCTCAAGAAAAAATGTTTGGAAGTTGAAACTATAGATTTTTATACATATTCATCTGTAGATTGGTTTCTTAAAATATTATCATTTGTTATGTGTAATAAATATTTGGATGCACATTTATTTATGCGAGAAACTTTTTTCTTTATTGAAAAATAACAAAAGTTCTGAAAGGCTAAGATTAAATGATAAATATTTATCATCATTTTTGTTTAAAAATTACATCAGCTCAATATGCTTAACCAAGTTTTGATGACTTGCGTGTTGAGAGAAAACAAATGGTGTCAAATATCATCTAAAAAGAAATATTAAATTGTATTTCGTATTATAACTTTTATTTTTATTTTTTGAAAACAATATAAAACATGTATAATTTTTAAAAAAGGAAATATTAAATGATTATGTATGTATAATATATAATACATTGAGTTTTTTTATAAATAAAAATATAACCATTCTAAAATTCCTGTTTAATTTTTTGAACATTGAAGACATGCGGCCCTCAACTTAATATAAAATAGTTCATGTGGCCCGTGATATCAAATGAGTTTGACATGCCTGCCGTAAGTTGTGTTCTATCTTCGAAGCCTCGGAGACAATGATCAAGACACGAACACGGAGTGTGTCAATCTCGATACACAGAGTGGTCGATGCAGACACGTTTTAACTCTTATCCAGACCAATATTAAGATTTTTATAGGCCTTGAGCCCCTATGGAAATGTAGGCCCTACATGATACCTCTAAAAGTAGACACTATATAGCGTGGATTGTCAAATACTCGTACAAACGGTAATTTGAAACAAATAAAAGTGCACGACTCACAATCTGAAAACCTAGGTACAAACCGGCTCGACCGATGGCCGCATTTTGACTAAATGAGTTGAATCATTGTTTATGGTATTAGGCCTAGACATGGACAACGGTCATCACATAATCACAGTCTTACCAATTTTGCCATATGACATGCAGTTTGAAATTCCCTGTTTTTCGGAGAATAGGTACGGAAATAATATTTGACCACATTAAAATTATCCGGATCATGATATTTTTAAGACAAAGTCGAGAACAAAACGAGGCTCCTACCAATGGCGAGGGCCAAGTTGGCCCATACCTTAAGACGTCCCTGGATCGATGCACTTGCCCTGGTCAGCATGTTCTTATCTGGCCATCAGTTGCTGACAGGCCGGGCATACACACAACCACTGCTTTTCAGCAACTGTGATTGATGAAGTCTGGCAGACTTGCGAAACATACAAGCCCAGTTCGACTCTATGCCTGACAAAATTACAGCCTGGGGGGGGAGGGGGCAGTTGTGTACTAATTTCGGATTCTGTATTCTCCCCCCCCCCCCACACACACAGCCTCCAAATTTAATCATTCCAACTTGCTGTGAATGAGTGCCATATAACGTCGCACTATAAAAACACCACCAAGACTATTGGCAACGGACCACGTAATTTTGAAACTCGGTCAAGTGGTGAGGACAACTGAGCTGGTACCCCTCTCCAATCTACCACACCATACTAATGCGACGACAATTTCGGCAGATTAACGAGCATCAGCCTCTCCACACGGCGAATTTTCAGCGGCACTAGGGCTCGAACTTACGACATTCCGACCGCGAGTTCATGACCATACCCACTTGGCTACCATTGTTCCTGTGTCCTGCCAACATACAATAAGAAAAATTTGGTTGTTGGCCATTAAAATTGCAACATGAAGGAAAGCAGTGTATTTTAAAACAGAAATTATTTATTTTTCCTATAAGAGTTATTTTCCGTCAGACATTTACATTAAAAAGTGGAGAAATCCCAAAGGATTTTAACATTTGATCTGTACTCCACCACAAGTCACTATTAACCAACATTTTTCAACTTTTAGGAATTCAAAAAGTACAATACTCTTCCACTACGTCATGGAGCAAAGAAACAAACACCGAATGACCTTGGGTTTCTGTCATTCATCTAAAAAACAAGAGAATGAAAAGTTCGCAGATTAGATAAGGCCGCTTGAAGGATATAAAAGAGGTTATTAGGTGGAATTGCCGGGATGAATAAAATATGTTGGAAAGGCTCCAACTCTGCCAAGCTTCCTGAATGTTTAATCTTGTAATCGAATGAATCACACTTTGCAGTCACAGAAAATCAATACAGAACGCAATGCCGAGCGTATCGAAAGAAAAGTTTGTTTTCCACGAATATTATTTTGTTTCACCAACTACTTCCCTTTACGTACATAATTATGCAGAGAAACTATTCCAAAATTTACAAAAATGCAGAGTTTGGATAAACAATTTATAACAAACCAAACCCCTTTCCTCAAAAATAAAGGGGGTGGGGGTAGGGTTGATTATTTGTTAATGTCTCATTTTATTGCTACACTAGGCAGGCCGCGGTAGCCAAGTGGCCATGGTCACGGATTCAGGCCCCAACGTATCATGAGTTCGAGCTTTAACGTCACTGAAGACCCACCATGTAGAGGAGCTGATGCTCATTAAATCCATCAAGGCTCAAAGTCCTCCCGTTGACGTGGCTCACTTTTCTACCTCTCATTGCTCATACCCATTATGGAGCATTTCTTCCGGCTCATTAGCACACATCAGAAAGCTTTACTCAGGATGCAGTGAGTGTTTATTAACGTCATTTTACAAAGCTGTGCACAAGGGTTAGTAACAACAGACCTCCGAATTTTGAACCATGATCAAATGAAGAGGACGAAGCCTGAACAGGTACCCCCTTGTCTTCAACACCACACCAACGGGAGGATATCTGAAGCTCAACTGATTTTAACATGCATCGGCTCCCTCAACACGGCGGGTGTTTAATGACACAAGGGCTCGAACTCATGACATGTCGGCCACGAATCCGTGAGTGAGTGAATGTTAACCTCGCACTGTTTAGCTACACGAAGGCTTTTGGCAATGGACCTCGTTATTTTGAACCATGGTCAAGTGACGAGGACGATATCTGAGCTGGCACTCACTCTCTTAACTTCCACACCACCCCAACATAGGGACGTTTGAGCCCCGATAGATTTAACATGCATCGCCCATGACTATGACCACTAGGCTAGGCTTTCTCAACTTCAGTTCCAAAGGTGGTGTGACGTATGGAGCAAGGATCTTGACTCAATATTTTACAACAGTGAATTTCTCCATGACGCCCCTGGAATTCAGTGTGATCAAGTTGAGATTCTAGATTACACTATGATTACACTTCTATAATAGTCTTAAGAATTGACAGTATCTGATATTTTGTTCTTTCCAGATCAGTACATGAACTAATCACTTTCTTAAGTAAACAGGAACTTATCTGGGAACAGTACAGAAGCACAGTGGCGTCTAATACAGGTAAATGGGTACTTAGTATCGTCGATCGAGAGCAACACAAGATGTCGTCGTGCATGTAGTCCTTGGTTGTGAATATGTTTCCGTATTAGCGGAACATATAGTAGATGTAATCCATGTTCTGGCACAATGGTCTGAAATTAGCTGAAACACAGAAGTTTTCCTCCATTAGAAAGAATTAGTGATCTCCTTGATACTGATTTTTCTTATTCAGACTGATTTCTTTGAGCCATATTATATTTTTTTTTAGGTTTATCACAAGCTGATGTGGCTGGACACTATTTCCATCCATATCGAGTAAATGACATTTGAGACATGTTTAACAATTATTTCAGAATTCGAAGATAAAATTAGCAAGCAACAAAGGGACATTTGCAGTTTTACCCAACTGAAGCTGCTTTATTATTCGTATAAATCCCATTTTATTTTTTTTACTTCGTTTAGAAACCAGAACAAATACAATAAGTTATAAACCTCTAGAAGAAATTTTTTGTAGTTCCATCAGGTATTTGAAATATTATCCAATTTATTGATTCTGACGTTATGCAAAAATGACAATTTATGATGGTAGGTTGTCTCTCTTGATCTTTTAAATAACAGCTACAGGAACTGGAAAAATTCGCATTAAATTTGGTCTTTTCCCAATGCAGACGAAAATATTTTTGCAAAAACTTTGCAGTGCTGACCTTTGCCAAGAAAATGAAATTACAATCAACTTCTATGAATGGTTCAATCCCAAAAATAGCTCAACAATAAACATACCAACACTTGATACATACCTATTTCTACCATAGCAAAACTGGTCTTTTGACCAGCCATGGTATGTTTAGTGTTAAAAGAAAAAATAAAGAAAAATGTGAATTCTCTAAAACATCATGATACACTTTGAAATAGTGTAGATCCTGCTACTAACTGCTTACTGCAAAATAATGTAGCCATTTGAAAAAACCTAAAATAATATTTGGTACTTACATATTATACCATCAACCCCTTTTGCCAAATGCTGCAGAATGCAGCCAACAGTGTAAAATTGTTCCCATTCATGCACAAATGCAATTATCTTGTTCATGCTCATGACAAGATTTGGCGAAATTCATCAATGGTACAACAGGTAAGCTCCTAATTTTTAAATAACAATTGAAAATATTTTCAATTTTAAAATATACACGCATTTTACATACTTGCTAATTTATAAAAAAAATGCTAAATTCAATAATGAGAAATACCAAAATTACATCATACATTATTTATTCACGACATGCCATTTCCAAACAACGGCTTGTGATTAAAATACATTTCAAATTTTATAGCAATGACAATACAATAGCAAAAATCACTATAATGCATGTGAGCAAAACATTACACTGATATATATTTCATTTAGAACAACAAAGGAATAGTCTTTTCATCATTTGCGATAAAACAAACAATATTTAAAAAAAATTAGGAGAGTAAATATCTTACATCAAATAAGACTCATTTTGATAAATTTCTGATGCAAGCAGCAAGGCCATACATCTTTTTCCTTCATAATATAAGCAATTTGATGTAGACGGAATAGACACACTGGAAGAAAAGTAAACTCGACGTGCATGTATAAAAATGATACAATGTTACACGTATGAATGACACACACATATAAAAATAGATGAATTTATACATCTTACAAGGAAGAGCTTTTCATACCAGATCAACAAAATTTGACAAGTGTGCGCTCACGAGCCATTTTTTATGTATACAGTATCTATCCAAATACTGTGATAGAAATTGGAAAATTTTGCTTAGAACTTCAGTTTCAATACATTGATAATGTAAATTTACTAGAGAATTTCTGTTGTATGAATTCACGTTCAAAGTGTTTACAAAATGGACGAAAATATTTTCATGACATCATTAAATTTTTTTCCCCAAATTGTTTCGTTAAAAAGATGAAAAATAAGATTGTACAAAACTCTAAGAATAAAATATTCTTGGTAATAAAGTGATATTTTCTCCAGAGGTCAAAAGCTCTGGACACAGAAAAAAATGACACGATTTCTTCCCTTTTTCCTAATCATAGCTTTAATTGTTCCCTTAAGAAAGTTATTGAAAAACTAAGCAGGCAATGACAGTTTGAAAATATAAAAAAAATGGACTAGATACTTGAAGTTTACTAATTAACTCACACTGAAATAAAATTCTTGGATTTTAATTTGTACACTTAAGACACTATAAATGTGGAATTAAATGTTATTTTTAAAAATTAAAGAACAGTATATGTAGTGTTTATGAGCAAATATTACAAATTATCAAATTTAAAAGAAAATGTACTTATATTAATTTATGTGTAGTTAGTAATGCATTGTATAACACCAAACTCCAGATTCAACATACACAAAATAACCCATTTCATTATTTAATTAAATTGAAAACATAAATAAGATACTTTAAATTATAAGATAAACCATAAGTATGCAATGTTTGTTCATGGAAGGTACTAAAACATATTTAAGATATACTTCAATGAATGTTTTTAATGAATTTAGTCTATTAAAAATTTGAATATTTCAGATCTCCTAAGAGGGCCCGCCAGAAATGACACAGAAATGGGATTGTCATACACACCACGTTTTCAAAAGCTAAACTATGATAAAACGGGACGTGTATGCAATGGAAAGTGACACATACAAAAAAAAATCTGCGCATCACACACACATTCTCAATAGTGATACTTTCAAAAAATAGTCTTTCAAAAAGTTATGTACAAATTTCAAAAACGCTCAAATATCTTTATAATCCATACAAAGGATCACACTTACCAAAGACTAATTCCTAAATGAAAACTATTTTTTTAAAAAAATAAGATAATAGAAAGAAATTAAATGCTCTTACAGAATTTAACTCTTAAAAATATTCAAAATACAATAGATAGAAAGAAAATACTCTGCCAAATTCAATAGCTCATTTTAAACAGATTAGGAAAAAAAATCAATGCATAAATTCTTTTTAAAAAAGCAAGATTTTAAACACTTTTTACAGCCCTAGCGAGTGCCAATGCAACATATTTGAGACTTTATCTGAAAATACATTATCACAGCTTCATCAATAACACAAAAATTATGTGTTTATAATGCCTCTACAAAGCACAGCAACAAGAAAAACATTAAGTTTTCTGCTGAAGACAAATAGAAATTTTTTATTTAGACAAATTTAAAACTGTGGCAAAAATGCCAAAAAAAAGTCAGAACATAAAATTTTTCATGTATAAATAATAAGATAAATTAGTTCATTAAATTCTTTATGAGATAGAATGTTTAATTCCAAATAAGAGAAAATCATTTCATAAAAGAAAGCAACTATTAAACAATTCAACACCTGAATAAGCATAGCTCTAATAGAAAAGTGAAGCATAGCTCTAATAGAAAAGTGAAGCATTTGAGAGTACAATTTACATACATTTTGCTAATTTCAAGACAAATAAATCTAGGCAAACAACTCAGACATGTTACACACTTTATATAGGCACAACAAAAAAGAAAATAAACCAATCACAGGTGTAAACAAACTATAACATGTGACAAGGCAAGTCATACGATAAACAATATCTTGCACATATATAAATAATCTCCTACAGATGATTAATATTAATAAGCATCCGCTCAAAAGGGCATTGCATAATTTTCATTGTCTCGAGTTTGGCACTACCTTAAAACCATCTAAATGACAAAGTTATTAGAGGATTTTCAATATACTTAAGGAACAATGTTACAGAAACAGTTATATATCCTAATGGAAAGCAAATAAATACAAACAAAACATCACTTAACTGAAAACACAAAGCAAAACTGCTAACAAATCAAAACAACACTTCTTAAAATTCAGGGGAAAAAAATTGGAAAAAGTATACAATTATACAACATTTTACATATTGATAAAAAGTATTAAAATACACGCTAATATGCAACACATATCAAAAAAATTATAAAGATAACCAAATTTTATTTCTTCCTTAGTACTAAAATTAGCACCAATCCCTTTTGATTCTTCAAGATTACTTACAAGCACACAGTATCCAAAATAGCAGAGCTGCTTAAATTTCCTTTTCAAAATGCAAATTTTCATTTCAAACTTGAAATTTGTTTTTTAAACTACAATGCTGAAGGTTTAAGACCATATGTGTAAGCAATTAAATATTAGTTTTTTTTAGAAAATTAATGAAACATTTTATTAACAAATTAAATTTTAATATGGAAAAAAATATTGTAGGGATAAAATACACATTCAATTCAATTTCCAAAACAACTGCCAATAAAAGCTACCATTATTCCTGCTTTTAATTTGAAATAAAATGAAACTTCAGCTGCCTTTGTCTTAATGATGGATACCAAATCAAATTCTATAAAAAAAAATTTATCATTAATCCTACAGAAAACCATAAATATATATATTAATGTAAAAGAATTTAACGATTTTCTAACATATTCTAAAAATACTCCTTAAGGTAGGGTAAAAAGCATTTTATCCTTAGAATTTGTTTAATTCAGTAAATGTCACTAAGGATCAATTAATGAAATTTGCAGAAATCAAAGCATAACAATGGATCGAATTATATTATTGAAACCCAGCCTTTTAAAATTCAAATGTAGGAAACCAATATTAGATAATAACATAAGGAATATAATGTGTAAGGAATTGTATTCACACAAAAAAAAACAAAAAAAGTATCAATCATAAAATAAAGAGTAATCCTATAATTTTCTTTTACTCGCAGGATTGTTAAAAGAATTTAAACACAATTTCCTTTTATCAAAATGATCAGCAAAATAGTTCAGTATTCATTTTATTCAAAGAAAAGTTTAAACTTTGGGTTTTTAATATATCACTGTTTGATAAATTTTTTTTTTACATTTGCAAAAGAATGATGTAATAATTTTTGATAATCTATAATTTTTAATAATTTTTTTCAAATCAAAGATCTGTTTCATTCATCTACAAATGAGAAAACAGCAGATATTTTAATAAGCAAAAAAATAATGCAACTTTTAACAAAAAAATTAGCAAACAATTTTGCAATCTCAAGAAATAAAAAATACAAAGCATTGCACTCTGAAAACTTTCCATGAAAGAATCTTCAAGAAATATTTGGTCATTATGGGAAGAGGGCAAAACTGGCCTTAAGTATTTAAAATGACATGCATTTAAAACATCTTGGACAACAACATTACAATTTTAATTTCATATATAACTGTACAAATAATGAAAAGTAATGATAGCATTCAACAAGTCTTACAAGAAATGAACATATTTGAAAAATAAAAAATTCCTCTAGTATTTCCAATTAATTAGCAATATGCATTAAATTTCCAACTTTTTTTCATATGTTAATAAGAAATAAAAAAAATCCAACCAACAGTTTATAGAGACCCCGTGGAAAAATATAAATATTTTAATCTCAAAAAAGATTACTGAAAAGCTCTAAAAAAATTGAAGTTAACTAAAAACTTTATAATGTGATAAATAAGAAAAAACAGCATTTGTAAATACTTCCTTTTGCAGTAACTGTTGTTCAAATAAAAAGAAATATTCTATAAAAATCCTCTAAAATTTGCAGTAATCTACAAGATAAGATTTTCCCTACATACATGTCTATCATGTAATTTACTAAGAAAGAGATCACAGTTATAGTCATTACAGCAATTTAATGAAATATTCCTTAAGAGCTTTTAAATGAAATGTTTTTTAAAATATAATAAAATTCTTGGCAAAAACATAAAACTCAGATTTAGATGATTTTTTTTTTTCATCAAACAAATTTATCTTTTTTAACTTTAGGTCTATTTTACTAAATATTATTTTTGAAAAATAAAAGATACTAAGTAATGTTTATACTTCTACAAGGATTAACCGAAATGTTAGCTTTATACTGCTGGGAATGATTTTACATAAATAAAAAAATGATGCCATTTAAATAGCTCTAAAACTATCACATCATAAACATTTCTCCAAATGCCTGCAAGATGAAAAAGTATATTTAAACTAGTTAAAAAATGAGCACTGGCACAAACTTCAATCATTTACAGAATGTCATACATTAGTGCCACATTTAATGACAAAGTACAAAGTAGTTGAAAATTCACAAATCGGTCCTTTACAATATCTCGAAAATAAATATGCAAATACTGGACACAATAAAAAATATAAAAAATGGTTTACAAACTAATGTAAGAATTAATGACAGACATTTTATGACACAAACAGTCTCAAAGCAAAATTGCTTTGAGAGTTTGTTATATTTACATTAATTTTTAAACAGCAGTACTGAATACCTCACTCATATTTTCTTCTCATAATTAAAAACTTATCTTATACAAACTTTTAAATTAAATGTTTAAAAAACAAATAAAAATCAAACAATCTAGCTGTTTTCTTATTAAATAAAAGTGATTCTTTGTTACACAGAATTTTCGTCTAAACTATACACATGAATGTATTAAGAGTTTGTACATAAAACAGATCACAATTTACACAATGATTCAAAAATAAGCTTTATGCCAATGAAGTGTATCCTTTGAATTTATATATATATCTTTTTGTTACAAAATTTATTATGGAGGAAGTTTATTTCCCCCTCAAGCTGCTTTGTTTAATCCTTTTTCTCTCTTATACTGTTAGTGCCTGCCACATTGCCATTCAAAATAACTCCATCATCACAGCTGCCATTGGTCTTCACATTTCTGAAACAAAAAGCAAATTTTTTATTTGATGTTACATAACTGTGGTGCCACCATTCTACCATACTTTACAAAATTGTAAATGGCCAACTTGCAGCATGCATGTCACACTGTGGCATGGCTCATTTGTAACTGTGGCATGTGAAGACTTGCTGACAAATTTGAAAAGTTAATAATAAATACCAATCTTTCTCACAATTTTTTTGATATGTGGTTGTCTTGGACAAAATAAAAACATTAAAATTTATTTTAAATACACTTAATCGAATTACAATAGAAAATCATAATGTGGTAAATGCTCCTTCATTGTTTGCACTGGCTTTCAAAGGAAGTGCACTTGTGAGATTTTGAGGGAGCTCGTTTTAAAATATCTGGGGAAAAACAATGCACTGCCCACAGTGAGTGTTTGCTACTTAAGAATAAAGTTGGCTTTGAGATTTAGCTCTTTTTAAAATATCTTAGGGGATACAGTTTACTTAAGTATGTATGCTTCTACACATATTCCAAAAATTAAATATTTTAACAAAATTATATGATGGAGACAAAAGAAAAATCAAAACATTTTTTTTAAAAAAACCCAAATTAGCTCATTATAAAATGTCGATAAGAATCAAATTATTTTTTAGAAATGGAAACATTTTTAAAAATAGCAAAAACATTTTTTTCCCCTCATTAAAATATGAATAAAAAAAGCTATATTGTCCATATAAATTAAGGTAAATTGATAAATTTGAGCACAAATAGTCATAATTTTGTTTTGATTTCTTTAACTGCAACATTTTTACAGATTTTATTATTCCACATAATATTCAGTAGAACTGTGAATACTGAATCCTTAATTTTATAAATCAAAACACAATAATCAAAATCTTTTGACAAGTTATTCATGACAATGAAATAGGATAATCATTTATGAAATTTTAGAGAATTGTTAATTAAACATTATGTATAACTTAGGACATCAGGAATAGTTAATTATATATATTACCTTCAATGTGTGATTAATTATTAACAACAAACAAAATTATTTACAACCAAGTAAACTGGTTAAAACTTTATTACACTGACTGGTTGTTATTCATAATTTTACAAAATCATTCAATAATAGGTATGATGAAATATTTTTAAAAACCAATATTTAATTTAAAACATGTTTTTTAAACTAATGTCTATAATAAGGAATTCATTATCACAGCATAAAAATTACATAAGAATAGAAGCTTCATTGTATTTTTTCTAATTAATCACAATGAACGAACATAAGGCAGTTAATATGATTAATGAGCATTTACCCCATTTAGCAAAAAAATTTAATTAATAATTGTTAATATAACCAGGTTTATTTAACCATAATGTATAGAGAGAAATTTTCAAGAGAAAAAAATTGCAAAGGATAATTGCATTGTAATAAAAATTTCTTATAGAAACTTTAACACGATTTTCAAAATACTGTAACTTACCCATTAACTAGACCATTTTTAGTCGAATGTGTTTTAGAAGTTTGAATTAATTTTTCTTCTACATCATATTCCCTAGTATCATCTACTTCTTTCACTTGGCCAGTAGCAACACGGAAGAGGAATTGAAGGATAAACTGTATAGGAAAAAATTTTACAACCTTTAAACAACATTTATGAATATACATTCAAAATGTTTTAAATTAGTTGATCTATCATAATAATAGTTAAATAACTTTTATTATAAAAATAAAGCATTGATTCTTGAATTATCTTAACACTTCAATTCTGATGAAATAATATTAATTGCAAACAGTTCAAGCAGAAAATTTTTCAAAAATAAAATTTACCAGAAAAATCAAAAAAAATCTCAGAAAAAAATTTGTTAAGTACATACATATACAAAATTCCCAAAACAATATTTTGAAATCTTAAAAGTGAGTTTTACTATATTTTATCAAACCTTACAATTTAAAGAAGGATCAGAATCAAATACAATCCATTGCATTAATTACATATTTAGAGAAATTAAAATATATTTAACAGCCCTTTGAATGCAAAAATCAATTTAATATTTCTTTCTATATTCATTACTTAATATCTTTAAATGCACAAATTCCAGAAAAGCAATCAAAGCACAATTCAAATAAATTTTACTGAAAATTTTGACTGTTAAAAAAGGAATTAATGAAATTGAAAAAAATAAACCAGTAAAAAATGCATAAAGTCTAAAATACAACATAAAAATTATTTTTCTAAAAATTAAAATGCATAAAATGAAAATTCAACTTCAACATTTGTTTATTTTAATGTTATACAAAAAATATAGATGTCCATAGAAAAGCAATAATCACATCTTAACTTTAATACCAGAAGTGCCAGCAGGGAAATTAATTGGTATAGAGGACAAAATAGTTTTATCAGTTTTCTTTATATAATTTTAAAAAATTAATTTCAAACATTCTTCCAACAACTGCACCCAATTTCATTTCATGTTTTCACAATTGCTCAGTAAATTTAAGGATGCTGATTTATTTCTAATTATAAAAAGACAAAAATAATTCTTAAAATTTATTTGAGCACTTGAGTATCATCGCAACTGTATGGGCGATATGAAACAAAGCATATGGTTGCCAATTCAAAGCATACAAAACATGCAAAATTGAAGTTACCAACTTGGCAAATTGTCTTGAATATTGGCATTTTTGCAATAGTATGCTAGTCAATTTATTTGACTTGCTAGTGTCCCAAATAGAGTTTACAATTATGTTAGATTCAAAATTAAAAACCTAAATTTTTTTTACAAACATCAACACCATTTTTTTAGTTAATAGAACTACACACAAAGGCAACACATCTTAATTTCCACGTAATGCATAAGGGAAAAAAATTACATGAACCTGATACTCCTATTCACTTTTCTAAACTACAACATTCAAAACCCTTGAAACCCTGTTATTGTGCATAGCCCTCGTTACCCTGACCAAGACATCCATTAAAAAAAATACTAAAATCCTTAAAATAGCTTTAAAACCAGTCACAAACTTCAGAATCTAACCCTTAGATTATTGTAGTGTTTTAGTATATGAGTTTTGAAGCTCAAATTCTTTTACACACAAGCTAGTTCTCAATTTTAAAAAAACAAACAAAATCAACACATTTCTATTTAAAACAAATTACAAATTGAATCCCTATTTTTAATTTTATTTTAATCAGAAAAATAGGAATATTTTCAACAATATATAGACTTCATTACTATTTCTTCAAAATAAGAGGGGGGTCAGAAAACATTCAAGTAAAATAAACAGATACATACCAAAAACCAATAAATATTTAAAATTTGAAGTAACCATAGCAAGCTATTCATGAGCAATGCACCAGGAAGCACTAATTTCATTCGTTGAACATCTGCTGTTGCCGTGTACAAGACTCTCAAAGGATACCAGTATAAACGACACACATACCTAAATAAATTAAACAAGGAAAGTTGTTATAAGCACAATACAAAATTTTATATGTTCAAAATTACAAAGTTATTAAAATGCTGATTTTTGAAAATTAATATTCAAAGTATTGATTAGATTGACTGTCTATAAATGACACTTTGAAAGTTGTTTTTACACTTTGAAAGTGAAAAGTCTGATGAATCTCAATTTTCAACCATGGTGAATAGGGATTGCAATACCGGGATACCTGTATTTTGAGCCATTCGTACAGTTTAGAAATACCAGTATTCACAAGTTTAAATACTGGTTTTTCGGTATTTATTAGAAATTTTTTAATTGTTTCCTATTTGTTCAGTATCACCAACATAGCAAAATATTATACGTCTTTGTGTTTATGTTATAGTGTTAATTATTGCACCATGATTAAAATATATTATAAATTAAATGATTTTACGTCCATTTCAGAAGGTCAGATATTAAACATCTTTATTCCACTCATTCTGTTGTTCTTATTTTTATTTTTCCTAGCTGGTTCTACAGTTCTAAGGCAAATCATTAAATCCATCTTCTGATTTTTTCCATTGCCAGATACAACGGGATAAAAGACTATTAATCTGAACTTAAAAATATAGAAATACATAAATCATTTATCTGAAAAAAAAATTAGGTCTCCTTCCAATTACTCCTAACTAAGTTCTCGTTGAAAGAGGAATAATATATCCAAGATCATCTGCCTTCCTTCATCCATCAACACCTGTTACTAAAATGGCTCCCTAACGGACGAAATCAATTAGACTGTGAATGCAAAGTTGCAACATACAATCAAAAGAAGTTATAAAATATCTGAATCATCCTTGGCCAACAATGTTCTATTACAGCTCTGAGCAATAGCACTTGTGCAGGATTCATAGTCTGATATTTGTATCTGAGAAACCAAGGTTGTACTCTGGAAGAAAATGCATAATATTTCAATATTTTCTGAACTAGCGAGTTTGTTATTCACATTGTATCATACTTTAGGGTTCAAAATGTTTTTCAAATTCGTTATATTTATATATATATATATATATATATAAATAATAACCCAAAATAATCAATAAAAATAACTTAAAAGAACATAAAAAAAATGAGTTGATAATACTTTGGTTTGGTTTCATTATTTATATGAAAAGAATATGATGGCACAATGTAAAAAATGTTCAAGAGTCAAGAAGAAAAGAGACTAACCAATACAAATTTGATCAAGTTTATTGTAAATTTTCTTAAAATGTTTTACCCATGAACCAATCTTCATTCAAAAGAATTCAGTACAATTATCAAAGATGGTGATGATACTAATGTCAATAGTGAAAAGGAACTGTCTCTTGAACAAAAATTAGAATTAGCCGATAGCTAAAAAAATTTCAACAAACCAAAATACAGTACAGAAATCAGCTATATCCAAAATCATTCGACGAGAAATCTATTCATTTGAAGATGAGGGATTTAGAGGTAAATACTCGGAAAAAGTATATCGCACATTGTTAACAGTACCGCCAACTAGCGTAGATGCCGAAAAAGCATTTTGTTTAGTTTAGCACAGTAGTTTTTGCACAGAATTATGTTCCAGGCTTAATGACAGTACAATTAATGCATTATGTTTTTTAAGAACACATTTCAAACATTTAACTTTTAAAACATTAAGAACATTTCAATAATTTGTAATATTAACACAGACTGAATAGTCATATTTGCACTTTTTTGTGATTTAAATAAATAAGTTCCTTTATTTATTTTTTGTAGAGATTCTTTTTATACTGTTATAATTTATAAGTTAAAAATTATTTCTTTTGATATTAACACTCTCTAATAAAAGTGGCAAGTAAGAAAAAAGCACATGTATTTTTTTTCCTTTTCTAAAATTTCAAATACCGGTATTAAAAATGGTATCCCAGTATTAAGTTCTAAGAAATGCAGAATACTGGTATTGAATATTTGGTCCGATATTGCAATCCCTAATGGTGAAGTAACTAAGATGACACTTGCCAAACTTCCACACCATAACATGAGGGCCTTGATAGATTATAGGAGCAACAATCCCTTTACATGGTGTATAAGAATTATATAAATACATGTTAAAATTAATCTATTAATGATAGATCTTGCAGTTTTGCCTTCAGGGTTATTAATCCTAATTTGATTTTCTAAATTTCTATGTCATATTAACATGAAGACTGAGAAATCAAACAATTGAACCCCCCCACCCCCACCCCAAATTTAGTTAAATAGACAAAAACAATTGCATACTTCTTTTAAAAAATTAGCTCATAAAAATGACTTAAATTATTCCTTTTTTAATATAAACTATCTTCCAACTCATTGGAACACTTTGAATACCATCAAATCATGTTAAAAGTAGAACTATATCAAAAACTAAATATTAATATATTTTAACCGAAAGCAGCAAAGCAAATGTTCTCAAATTAGAGATAATTTAATATCTAATACTCAAGTAGTGCTTCAACACTTTTCACATCAACCTTTTAACCATCATGCCCAAGTTAATCTCAGGCACAACACTGGAGCTCCTACATTCAAGTACTAAATGGGGGTAATTTTTTTCTGGGTGCATTTTATTGTTTTACACTTGAATACATACTAGAAGTTTATTTCAGCTTCATCTTTTGCATAATGGTAACAACTAATGTACTCAAATCCTCAAAATAATTTGAGTTAAAGGATTAACTATTTTTTAATGTGAATATACAAATATAAATATATATAATATATAAATTTATTAAGAATATACAAATATCTATAATAAATATACAAGTTTGTTTTTATTCATTCATTTCTGTGTAATTTTTTAATGTAGTGCAACAAAAATTTTAAATTAACTAAAAGATATTTAATGCTGTTTGTAAGATAATTTAATACTTTTTAAAAACAAAAATTACTTTCAAATTTTCTATACAATAATTCTACTTTAACAAAATCTACTTTAATTTTGCAAATTAATTGACTTAGTTAAAATATATACAATACTAACAGTCACTAATTTAACTACAATTTAATTTTACCATTTTACAATGCAATTACATATTGTAGATATCTAATGAGAATTGTTTATGTCTTGTTAAAAACAGCTTAAAATTCTGTTCATCAATCAATAGATATTTATTCTTTCATATGCTGAAATTTTCCAGCTTTATATTGAGTTAATTCAAACTTCCCCAACACATTATTATGAAGACTTCGAGTCTTGGCAGATTAAACATGCATCAGCCCATCTACATTGTAGGTCTTCCATGGCACTACAACTTATCAGAAACAATGGCAACTAGTTTGACCATAGCCCCTCTTGGTTCCCTTGGTCATATTTCATTTTAAAATTAACTATTAAATATGGTAAAGGGAAAAAAAGACCATTTCTACAATTAAAATTTGGAAAAGCAAATGGTTTTTGCTTTTTAAATTTTCTTGACCACTTAAATATTATTGATTATATTAACTGAACTGAAACTATTTTATAATTCTTGGAACAGAAGCTTTAACACAACTAAACTCAAATTATATAACTACATAGAGAATCATAGCCTTACAATCTGATTTATATTCATCAAAACAAAAAATAAAAGGTTCTTTTTTCTTACAACATTTTCAAAATATTTTGTTTCCCTTTCATCAAAACCATAAAATTTAGTTTCAAATTTCTCCAGCATTCAGTAAAAGAGCTACTTTTCTTATAGCAATATTTCAGCACTATAATATTTCACTCTAAAAATTTCTTTACTATCAAACTTTAAAAAATTAAATGTTTAAAACAATATTAATAGAAAGCAGATATTTTACTTTTTTTAAAGTAAGATTTAAAACATTACCCAAAAATATATAAATCAGCATAATATTTCCAAGTCAAGATTATAATTACATAAAAATATTAAGAATAAGAATTTCAATTATGTGAAAATTCTGTTACTTAATAAAAATATTAATGCTCTGCAATTTCTTGTATGAAAAGAAAACATTTTAAATACTATCTAAAGTTTTTGGGGATGTTAAGATAAAAAAATTCATAAAAGTCATCTTTTTGTATGAAAAGATTTAATAGAAAAGAACAATAAATCATCACAAAAAATTACTGAAGACTTACAATTTATCCCCATGTATTAAAATAGAACAAATTTTTGCCTACCTCAATAGTGCAAGAGCTACAACTACAAGTGTTATGCTATTTAAAAACTATTGTATCGCATGCACAATGCTTGTTAAAGTTATTTGTCTATCAGAATTAAAATACTTACAAATCCAAATATTACAATTGTATTTGGCACACAATAGAAGGAGTTGCATACCGCTTGCTTTCAGTAAAGGAAGGACCTAAAATCTGTCAGTAGAATGTGTAAGGGGTAAAAGACAGCCACACTAAAATAAGTGGACTCTGTGCGGTAAGCAACATATATGTGCAGACTAATTACCCCTATAATAATTTTAAGTTAACTTTCAGAAAAAATTTTAATTTAAAATTTTGAAAGTTCAGTCTAAAATATGAAATAAAAACAATGGAATGTTAAAAGAATGCATACAACATTTCTGGATATTTTTTTATAATGTAGACATGTAGACTTATATAAAATAGAAAAATAAATACAATTAGCTATACAGATAACATGTATTAAAAATGTTAATTATATACAACTATTTTAAAAAATTTTAATTCAAAAATATAGGCTTAACTTCGAAACTTTTAAGTTTTCATGCTCATGCTTCTTCAGACTATAATTAAGATTTCAAGTCTGAAAATGTAATATAAATTCAGTCATATATATATATAATTGAAAATTCAAGCATTATGTGGGTTTTGCAAAATTTTCTCTACTTCCTGAATTTATAATATACCTCTGTTAATTTAATGCTGTTTAAAATAAAATGTAAAGAACAAAATTATTATTGTTACAAATTTTAGAAAACATTCCTCTATAACTAGTCAAAGTTTTTAAAAAAGAACTAAAATACTTTTTTGTTGTTGCTGGAAATATGTTTAGTAAAACTAATTTCATTAACAAAAATACCCTCTATATTAAGTTTAGTATCTTTCACAAATTTCCTTTTTGTATTTTTAAACAAATACTTCTTACATTTGTAATTGTTTATAATCAACTATAATGTCATTTAATCTATTGGAATATTTTTTGTAAAAACAAACATTTTTAAATACAAAACTTATTAATGTAAATAGCAATTAAATTATGAACTAGAAAAAGAGAAAGAACAAGAAAAACAAACAGCATCTTTTTCTGCATTACTAAAAAATCTCAATTTATAATTTTTTTAAAAATATGCTTTAAAGGGAAAATTATTTGATTTCAAGAAAAAGATAACTTACCATGCAACTGTGAAGCAAAAGAATGAAATATTAGCAAATATTTCATGTCTTCTTTTTAGCTTGCCTCCTTGTATTTTAAAATAAACATTAAGCTTGGTGAATTCAAGTAAAATATCACAAGCATCATGTGTAAACAGCACAAGAGAACCAATGTTATGATACCTAGGAAGAGGAGAATTACATCAGCAATTGTACAGATCATCCATATTTCAACATTACATATTGAATTACATCATTAAAATAATTAAGACCTAAAATATCAATCACCAATACTAATGTACAAGCAATTTCACAAAATCAAAAACAATGCCAAATGCTTTCGTCATTTCTGCACATCCTCCTTTGATATTAGCCCACTGACAAATTGCCTTTAAATAAATGAAAGATCTAATTATTAGATTATTTAAGCAGTCAAAACACTGAAACTGCATTCAAAATTGCAAATGAATCTTCTTTCACCATTTTAGTAAAACCCATAGTCTTTGGGGTACTTACATGCTGAACCTATTTTTTGAAGAACTCCACTGTATTCTGTTCCATTGAAAATAGATCCCAAATTGTAATCATTTTTCACAACAAAATAGGACAATGATATTACAAATTATGAACAATGCTATTTTCATACATGTATGCTTATGACTATCGCACATGAGCAAGCACAGGAAAGATACAGCCTAAAAAAAGATACTTGCTCTATTTGAACACACATGAATGTGTTGTTTTAACAAGCACAGGAATAGTTTTCCCCTTAATGGCTACATATCACAGCATTCTGCAACAATTTTTGACTTGACAGAATTGGTCAAAGGAATAATATATTAGAGTACCCAAATTCTTGTATTCTATATAACATGCACCTATAATTTCAAACTACATTTTAACTTTTAGGTACATTCTCCAAAAAATGTCCATTATTTTCTTTATAAAGAAATCAAAAAAGTGTTTATGTGTGATTCTTTTACCTTTTAGAGTCATTCCTTTAAAGGATGAATCCCTTCCCCCGATTCATCAAAGCAAGAAATGCAGAAATTCAAAATACTCATTATTTAAAAGAAAAGAATACACGAAATAATTCAAAAAATTTTATACCACTTAAAAATTCAGTTTTAAATTTTTAAAAATTTAATGATATCACAAATAAAGGTTGAAGCCAGTTAGAATCAGTTATGTAAAACCTTTTTAACATAATAAAATTACCATAAAGTGAAGCTTTGCCAACCTGAAACAAGTTCTTGAAAAAGTTTTAAATTCCTCCTTTTAATTTCAGAAAATATCAATGTATACCAAGATTAGAGAGAAATCAGTACAAATAAATAGTTGATAATACAGAACACAAATGCTAAATGAACTTAAAATATCGAATTTTCTCTTTAGCTACATTTGATAGTGAAGAAATAAGAACATTTTAAAGATATTTTTAACCTATTCCTGAAACCAGAAAATACTTCCACTATTTTCGGAAAATTTTTACACTGGATGCAAATGAAATGCTTCAAAATATTTTACACACAGAGTAAAACTATAAAAAAAATAATTTTCAAGTAGTGTTCTAAAACACATTGTCGGAGAAAAAAACAGGTCATGACAAAAACAAATTACATAATTTAACACAATTTGGAATACTTAACAGATACAAATAAATGAAGAGTATTAAATTACTGCATCAGAAAATAATTTTATCAGTGAAAGTTTATTTCAAAGTTTGTGGCTAACAATTCTCCTCTGGGAATATGCTAATAATTCTCCTTTGGGAATATGTTGATAATTCCCTCCAGGGAAAAGTCAACAAAAAATGAATACAATAAACTCTGAAAATTACTTCCTTAGTAGACATGTCAAAATTACAAGCTAAATTCCTTGTTTCAATTCTAATTAGAATTCCGTAAAAAGATATCAAGTACTAGGTACTTATGCATTAACTCTATGCTATTGGCAAATATATTCCAATTATTTGAGTAAAAAATTTAATTTTTTTTTTTTAACACCGGATAATATGTAGGATAATATTGCTGGCATGCAATTCCTCATTGGTTTTATAATTCTTTATACATTAAATAAACGTGTTTAAAACATGAAAAAGGTTGATTAAAATGGCAGAAAACAAATCAAATACATTACTCTTATGTTTGAAGATATAAAAAATTTAATTAAATCCCTTTTTAACCAGTTAAAGTTCCTATGATAATAAGAATTAACATTTTAGAACAACAGAATCCATATCAATATGGCCAAATAATGATATCTATTTCATATAAATATGATTAGCAGTACAATAATTAAATAATTGATAAAGGAACCAAGACATTAAATGCTACATGAAATCAAAAACAATATAATTTGCCATTTTCTATAACAGATGAAATAGGTAGTTAAATATTGACAAAAATCTATGGAAAAATTACAAAAATATCTAAAAAGATTTTATGTTTAGTTAAATTTTGAAAATATAATGTATATGAAGGATAAAAGTACAAGTAGAAATAATATGACACCTCTAATTTCTGTCCCAAATTCAATCCTCAAACATTTAATTTCAAACTTCATTTTAAACCTTTATTAGGGACATTTTGGAATGAATTATTTAATTCACAAAACAATGTTCTTTCACAGAAGAATGTAACGAGTCTGATTACAGACACATGTATTAGTCATAACATCAATAACTTCAAATAAAATGTTTGAATTTATACTCCCAACTCTTTTTTTTTACATGGTAAATATGTTTCTTAGAAAACCATGCAAAAAACTGTAAAAAAATACATGCAACATATGGTAAATTTGGGAAGATGATCTACAATTTTAAAAAATCATGAAAAGATGAAAAATCTCCCAAACCGTATAAAAAAGTAATAAAATCCAAGTTAAATATTTATAAAACAAACAAAAAATTCACATTTATTATTAAAAAAAATTAAACTTTGTGTACAGTGAAAATTCAATCTATAAGTACATACAACACAAAATTCAGATCGAAATTAGGAGAATAAAACCACTAACAAAACTATTTGTTGTTACTTAATAACAAGCATGCACAATTATTATAAACTGGATCAAAAATTCTATCATCAGTAGATGTGCCAGATATGTCTAGGACAACTGTCAGTTTTGTTTCAAATGAAGAATTTTGCTTATTATTAACAGCCACAGTTTTTTTATTTTTTATACAAAGCATTATTAGCAGTTGATTTTTGGTTTCTCAAGTTACTTGTACAATACTTGATATTCCCCAATACACAAAAATTAAGATTACATAGAAATTTCATCCATCTTCATCTTGAAATTTTGTTAGGATCATGAACAATAAAATGCTGTTCTATACTTGTAGCAAATTTCAAGCTCTCATGAAAAATCAGCTATTAATAGCTGAACTTCACCTCCAACTTTACCAATATCAACATTTTTTTCATAAACTGTCATAAACTAGCGTTCAAACCATCCTCACCCTAAGGGCAAAGTCCCAATTTTTTTTTTAAAATAAATTCGTGCAAGAATAAAAAACTAGTGTAAAAAAATTCTTTAAATTCACATACTGCGTTATTTCAAAATCGCGTAAAAAGAGTTGGGTGTACATACTTTTCACTTAACCACCATTTCACACAAATATTGAAAAAAAAAAAAAATATCAGTTTTCATTAATATTAGCATTTACTTCATATATATAAAAAGAACTCACCTAAGAGCGTAAGAAATAGAGATTAAAGAAACAGTTAAGACATGATGAATCATCATTACTAAAGAGTCCTTTCTCCAAGTATCCAAAAACAAAGTAGCATATAAAGAATGAACATAAAACCCACACTGTGCCATATACATAATGTATATATCCATAGGAGGAGATTCCCACAAACTCCAATCTATCAGAGAAAAACAAAAATTAGTCATAAGAATTTGATAAACCTACTCATTTCTATCATATATATAAATTCAAGCGAATCTGCAATAACTTAAAAATAAATGAAAAAATTATCAGTTTTAAACAGTTTTTTACTTTTTATGACTGAAAAAACCTCTACAAATATATATTTGTTTACTGCAACAGAAATAATGTAGTCTGGCGGTTCTTACACTTTCGACTGCCCCAGTCCCCACTTTATGTATCAGGCTGACATCGCGAACGCCTAAGATTTTGAACAACCCTCCCGACTTAATATTCTTGAACAAAATACAAGTTCTGGTAGAGTTTCTTCATTGGGGGCTATTTAGTAATCTAGTCTAGTAACACATCTTTCATATTCTGTAAAAGAGGGAAATCTCAGCATTTACATAAGATTCCATGGACTCCCTAGAAAGGTGCTGAAGACCCCCAGGGGTCTTCAGAGAACAATTTAAGAGCTACTGATGTAGTCAATTAATCAGAACTTGTTTTTTGAAACCACTCATAATTAAAAAGATTAAAAATGCCTTGATATACTTTGCATAGATTTATAACAATAGTACGATAAATATGTAACATGAAACTTTCAACAAATCTGCTAGAACACAATAAAACATACATTTCCAATTGGTAATGATTGCCTTTTGATAAAACATCACTCATTAAATAGTAAAAATCCCTTTTATATAATTAACAGTGCTTAAAAACTTCCCATTAGCCAACTAGCCTTAAAAAAGTTACATTTCACAAAACTTGATTTTTTTTCCAACTTAAAATAATTATTTAAATGCTAAAATGCATATTAACAATTCAGAAGATATTTAAAATGTAGTTAATAATCTATCATGCAACAACTCTATGAAAAATTATCTAAAACTTGCAAACATCACATTAAGTTGCATATTTACACAAGAAAAATTTCTTAAGAGGTTTTATGCATAATTTTAATAAATTTGTTTCAAAGAGAAATATATCAGTTAAAATACTGTATGCAAATAACATTTAAATATTCTATTCTAATTAGCACCCCCCCTTTTCACCTTCTAAAATAAAACACCCAAAGAAAAAATATTTTTCTTACTCTAATATCAATTTATCAAGATTTCTACAAAACATTTGAAAGATGTTCGCTTTTGAGTAAAATGTTAACTTCAATTATCGCAATGTTAATTAAAGCATTAACAATAATTAATAAAAATTTTTTATTTATAGCAGCTAAAAAAAAACTAAGTTTTATTTTCTTTTCAATTAAAAGACAAATGTTTTAGGGGAAGTAAAAAATGCATGCTACATTTTAAAATCCTTAACTTTTCATTTTTTAAAGTTAAAATGGCCACGAAACATTATCTGAATTTTCTAAAGTAAAATTATTACTAAGAGATAAAAAATCAAATTTCCCAAGTTACGAAACAAATTCATCTAAACACAATCCATTTACAAAATATTTGCTTTTTAAGATCAAACATTGATGTGCAAGCCATAACAAATTATTGAAACATTATAATGTTAAACCATAAGGGGAAAAAATTATTTTGAAATGAAAAATTTAATGCATAAAATTCTTTCTAAAAAGTAACATTCTTATTAAAATGTTTTAACTAAAAACAATCATGCAGCACTTAGTTAAAATATAAAATTTTTAAACAAATAACCCCTTCTGCAGTAAACTATCTAATTTTGAGCTTAATGTGATATAAACAGAAACAAGGATGTGATAACTAAGCATGACTGATTGCAACTGATATGTTTCTAAATAAAAATAAAATGTATAATAAAAAATACTTACTATCCCACACAGTACTGGGTTTTTGGAAGAACATGTAATTACCGCTCAAAACAACAACATATAAAGCATAACTCCAGGCACAAAGGTAGTATGTGAACTTCCAGGCACTTTCAGGCATCTTTGCTTGATTTGTAGGGGTAAGAGCATAGTGACGAGCTAAAGGCTGGAATTATTTATTAAAAGTATGAAAAAGAATTTTCCCACACGATAAACACATATACCATTATATTTTACTCTGATTTTATTAGCTTATAGTGTAAAAAATAATTTAATTCAACTACACTGTAGAAATAAATTGCATGATTGCATACAGCATACATTACACCACATGGGTAAAATCACAATTTAGTTCACAACTTTAGCGACAGAGAGAAATGGCACCAAATGTACCATTAGCTCATTTTTCTGTATTTGAATTATATCCAATATGAGAACAATAATTTTCCAAGTTGATAAATAAAAGTGTGCTCTAAAAAGGATCTAATAGATTAAAACCACGGTGGTCACATAATAAATGCTATCGCAAGTTTTTCGTTGAATTCAAAACTGACATTAGATTTGTCGTATTTGTAATATCCACATACAATTTCAAATTTGATAATTGGGTAAAGATGTCAGTGGTACTTCTGTATCGTTGCAACCTATTGGCAAAATTATATCAAATGAAGCACAATTACCAATTCAGCATATTCAACACATGGAAATTAGGGTTGCCAACTTGGCGAGCTATCTTTAAGATTGGCGACTGTTGCAACAATACATAAATACCATTGTCAGTATTAAGATTCTTTAAAAGGCTTTTCAAAATAAAAAATTCTTACATTATACAGGTCTTTTCTATTAAGTGTATTTTGTTTATCTATGTGAAGAATTTGTTAGCAAATGAGTACTTTTTAAAAGGAAGTTTCTGCAAGAAACAGTTGACAACAGTCAGATGCATGAAAAATGAGACTGCATTTATTATGTGACTGACATATTAATTTAGCTCA
Source organism: Trichonephila clavata (assembly GCA_019973975.1). Classification (NCBI taxonomy): domain Eukaryota; kingdom Metazoa; phylum Arthropoda; class Arachnida; order Araneae; family Nephilidae; genus Trichonephila; species Trichonephila clavata. Next base: position 118,479 of record BMAO01039189.1, read on the forward strand.
CAAATAATTAAATACTGCACAAGTCTCAGTCATAAATCAAAAAATATCTAAGATAATTTATAAAATATATTTTTTATATAAAAAGCATTGAAAACCATCTTAAATGTAATGGCAAAGAAAATGGTACACAAAAGTATTACAAATCAATTTGTTATGTAAAAATATAAAAACAAAATTTCAAAAGTAAAAATTGTTTATGTGTCGAATTTAGAATTAACAATTAGAGATATCACTTTCTTAGTAACTAATATTTAACATTTCTGAAGAAAATAAGATAAAATGTACTAATGTAATTTCTTTTCTGTTTTTAAAGTATAAAGCATTCATTGTACAAAAATGACAGTTCTTTATATATTGACTTTACCACATCCAAATTTGTGTGCCATGGAAATCTTTCCACAATATTATAATAGCAAAAGTGAACAACAAAAACAGATTTGCACATGTTTCATTTGGGGGGGGGGGGGGAATTAGTGAGCTTTTGGAGGAAAATGGAAAAATTTATGTAGCCCTAATTTGGCTGTACTGACTTTTAATATAAAAGTATTATTTCTTTTAAAATTGCCCCCTTTAGAATAATGCTGTACAGAAAACTAAAAATTTAGAAACTGCTTGTAGAAACTTGGATTTCTTTTAAACAGCTAAAGAATATTTCTTGATATTCAGAAATACTTATAACTAAAAATGCAGAATACTTTAAAATTTAAGTTTATTTTGATCAATGTTAATATACAGATTTGTTTCAATCGCATATATGTTTAAAAGGTATGTATTAGTGTCACTGCAGCCAAATCAGCACCACGAGAATTGCACTAATTCCCACCAGAACTGATTGGTATTTTTTCATATAAAACATGTTATAATCTTTGTTTTGATATTAAGATATGATTCATATGGCACAAATTTTGCTGCGTTGATGCTAATACATAAGTACCATTTAAAATTATCATGCAGATTACCAACGTAAGTACAGTAAAAATTTGAAGTACTTTTCCATTTCGCCAGACTATTGGCAACAAGACACAATATGCACATAAAAAAAATGTTAATAAACGTTTATTCTAAAAACATTTTTACTTTGGAGGAAAAGTATTTTAATATCATTTGAAATTGTATTCATTCCATTCAATTTAAAATACTCCATTTGGCATTGGTTGTATCGTTTATGGTGACTTAATTGCCTGCACTAGCAAAATGGAAAAGTAGCAAATTTGATAGCATCCATATGCTCTCCATCCAGTTAAAATTTAGGATTGCTCTTAAAATTAAATTACTAGGAACTGTTACAATAAAAATTTAAATTATCTCCATCCCCTAGCAAAAGTAAAGTTATTTAAAACTTAGCAGGGAGCTTTATAATAAATATATTCAAACTATTTACCCAAAAATTGCATTAAAGGAAATAAATAACTGTCAAATTAAGAACTGGAACTTATTAATGAAAATTGCTGAATTTTACAAAAACATCCAACAATATTAGAATATAAAAAATAAAATGGAAAAAAAATTATTTTTAATAGAATTGAATAAAAAAATACACGGGTGCAGCAAAGCAGAAAAAGTTAAAATTCAATTCAAAGTTGACCTTGTTCTCAGAGAGATAAATATTAGGGGACTTTCACCACAATCATAAAATAATTCAAATTCCTTATAGTGATATCTTTGAAGGAAAGTTAAATGAAAAAAGCAAATACACAAATAAGTATACAAATTTTTAAATTATACAAACATAACTGTTAAATTAACACAAATAGCTAAATTCAATCACCAGTTACACCATGAAAGAAAAAACTTTGCTTCTAACTATATGTTAACTCAAGTATAGATAACATCTTCAGTCTTTGATTTTCTGACTGTTTTGGTGAGCCACAAAAGAATTTGAACCACATGTGGGTCACTATTTCCCCTTATTGGTATCAAGGCATTTTTTAAGAGAGGATTATATTTCCGGTATGCAAGAGATAACCAAGCAAAGTAATGCATTTAAAACAGAAAAATAGACTGCTTATAAATCTTAAGCAAATAATTAAATTTAAAGAAAAAATTTTAAGAACATTTCATGCATGCAAAAACTATTTCAATTGTATTCTAGTAACAGAATACATATTTATTCAATGCAGCACAAAGATTTCTGGAACTGAAAATAAATTCAAGAACTATACTAAAAAACTCGCATCCACAGTTAACAAACATATAAACTAGTAAAAAGGTGTCAAATTTGACAGAAAAATATCCTAGTAGTTCCAAAGCAAATAAACCATTGTCCTCCTTTTGTATGAAAGAGATTTTGTGTATATGTCAGCATCATGCCAAGAAAATGTAAATAAAGCATTCTTCAAAAAATGAATGTTGCCATATATTACAATAAAAGCGAGACATTCAAAATGTATGCATTGATCACAATGAACAGAATTCTCGAAAAGATCAGCTTTATCAAATAAAGTATTTTATTTTGATTTGATACTAAAAAAGGCTGAATTATAATATTTTGGTTTGTTTTTAAAAGGTTTCCCAAATTCTCCTCTGATTCATCAAAGGTATTCTTCAAGAGATACTAAATTCCCATAAACAATTTAGGAAAAATTTTAATTCGTAACAAAACTAATATTTTAGTTTCACATTTATAATATTTAATAAATGGTAAAATAATCTTCATTAAAAATTAAAAAAATATTTATTTGATAAAGAAGTTTAACTACATATTCATGAAAAGAATTCAATATAATTTGAAAATAACTGATTATCATTCAAAAAATATTTGATGCTATGTCTTGGAAAAAGTTTTAGTGAATAAAGTTTTACAGAGAAGGAAAAAAAAAAAATGCAATCTGAAACATCTTATTTACCAAAGCCACATTTAATGTCAAAAAAGTTAGGATTTTGCATATTTTTATACGGAAAATGCAATTTTTTTTATACATGCAACAGATTTAAAATTAATTTTTACTTTTTTTCATGCAGTAAAATAAAAAATATTTTTATTCTAATCACCAATTTCACAGTCAAATTTACAAAAAGAAAGTAAGAAAGTAAATAACTATTCAATGAACTCAGGAAAAAAAAAATTTTTTTTTTTTTTTGCTTCTTTTGAAAACTAATCTCTAACAAAATTTTGCAAATTTTTTTTTGAAACAATGGCTATTTATAGCAAAAAAAAAAATTTACATTTTTAAAATATAATTTTTAACATTTTTCTTAAATGGCTGATATGTAGAATTTCACAATATGTATTTCATGCTCTTTTATTTTATCAAATTCAGTAAATACATTCATACAGAAAATAGAAGCCATAGAACAGTTTTAGAAGAGATAAAATAGTTTCCATGGAAAAGTAAAAATTTTAACAGATAAAGTCAGAAATACGTAAATGAAATCATCAAGTCAAAACACCAATGGATAATTTTTACTAAATGTTAATTTTATCAACTGAAACCACAATATAAAATAACAATATTTGAATAAACATTTACTTAATAAATAATTATCAATGAAAAACTTTGTCTGCATAAATTTTTAATACTTTTTAATCATTTGCGATAAATTCCTGACATTTCAACAGGTCAGTTAAAATTTTAGGCCTTGTTCGACGAATTTGGGCAGAGAATTTTATTTTCCCACTGTACGTAAAATTTGACATAACATATTATCCGCAAAAGTCTTGTTTAGGGGAAATCTTGTTTTTAAGAAATTATTTGAAACGTACAAATTAATTTATAACGGCAAAATTATTTAAAATACCAAGAAATTTAAAAATTATTTTTTAGTATTTAAATAAAAAAAGGCATGCCATATAAATTTTATTTATTCAAACAATTAGATAAAGAAAGTTGGAAAGAAAGAGAAAAAAAAAAATTCGAAACATCTGACAAGCTGGGCACGAAGTCATGAAAAGCCGGTAAACTAGAGAGCTGAATTATCCTAAAAAAAAGAAAATTACCTCCACAAAATTAAATCGGTACCAATTAGACACATCAAGCAATTTTCGATTCACCAAATAATTACTTGAGTACATCCAATAAATTATAAATTTCAGTTAAGAGATCAATTACGAGCCCTGCCCACTCATTAATTAGTCATTAATACAAATGTAACAATTCGAGCAATCTAATTCAATAAATATGATACGAAATACAACTATAATAAAAGAACTATAAAATTACTGTTTGAGGCGTAATAAAATATAAAAGACAAAGATCATTCACCTTGAAAATCCCTTCTGTAGCAAAGTGCCGTAAAATTGTCCATATTATTGATAATACAATGATAAATAATATGTCGTAAATATTAAAATTACAGCTCTGCCATGTGGATTCGACGTGAAAGGTTTCCTTCCCATCATTAAAGGTATCACTGTATACATAATCTAAAAATTCTCGGATCCCGCGCCAAAGATCGGAATATGATGGGAAATTCTCCCAGTCAGTATCGGCAGCAGCCATGACAGCTTTGGTCAAACTTACCAACTAGCTGAAAACACCACCGATTTCATTAGTCAACACCGTATCGCGTGTTTTGCCCAAAAAGTGACTCACTCGCCACCTATCAGAGAAATATTTGCTTTCCAAATGTTAAAAGGCTTATCACCTAGCGGAGAAACGTCATAAAACTTATAGATCGGAAATTTTGCTTTAAAATCAATGTTTATTTGAAAGGCCTAGAACATAACGACAAAAGAAATTGAAATAATACAGAGAAATATTTCACAAAAGAAGTTTTAGAAACTTCTTTATTATGTTTTCATAAGAATTGTGCCAGTGCTTTCTTTTTGTTAGAGCCTGAAGGGATTGAAACCTCATTCAATAAGATACTTACCCACTCTGTAAAATTTTTAGTACTATTTTGAGAAAGAAGATATAGAATTTATACATTTGAAAATACTTGAACCATATAGGTTTAAAATTTTCTGATATTTCTTGTTATTAACAAGTGAATGAGAAATTATCTGAAGACATTCCTCTGCTTCACTGATTTTCCTTTAGATAGATCTTTTAAAAATTTTTGGAACCATTATGGTATTATTGTAGAAATTATTTTCAAATGAATACATTGAAACTATACATTGAGATTCATATGTTTTTCTATTTGAATTAGATTAAAATAAGGAAATAAAATTTTAAAATCTTCATAAAATTATTCCAGGAAAGAAAATATATTTCCTTCGGTTAGAATGATTCCAGCCATCGAAGGGCTATGTTATATTTAAAGAGGGAGTGTGCAACTGAAATGATGATACAAATTGAATCTCCTGAGACTTCTTTTAAGCAAAAACATAAGAAATTGTTATATTCATCTTTTCTGTATCAAATATATAATTTCGATTAGTTTTTTCCCCTGTCAATAGAAGAAAGTTTTTTTAATTGTGGAGAAGTACATTGTTATCTGTTTTAATTATCTTTGCCGCAACAAAAAAAAAGATCCGTAATTTTTCTACCATCAAAGGGCTATCGTTTTAGATATCAATAAATTGTGGGTGGGTGTGTATCTGTCTATACTTTTTAAATAACAGTTTTTACCAGTAATAAACTTAATTTTCAAAGATACACTGCAACGGAGATAATTTCTCTTATAACTCGTATTAGATTAAAGTAAAACTCATAAAAAATTAAGTAATTTTTTATCAATCAATTTTCGCAAATAGTAACTTGCACACACAAGAATTTAATTAAAAATTTAAAAGAAATTTATGATAGTTGTTTATGAAGCTGCCATATGTATGTTAAGAACTTTTTATTCATCATTATCAGCCATTCTTAGTACAATTCTGAGACAAACGATTTATCCATTTTTAGGTAGTAACTTTTGTATAGAAGTCCAGTGGCTGAGGGGTAGAGTATCGCGTATCCCCGCCACAGGTACGGGGCTCTATACCCAGGCTGAGAAAGGTCGACGTAGCCTTTCAACCCTTCAGTGGGTTGATAAATGAGTATCAAACTTGCTTGAGAAATAAACACTGGGGATTTCAAGTCAGACTAACCACCTGAACAGAAGATCTGCTCATACACCTTATTGTGACCCGTCGGTCGTGGGTGTGAGAAGGTTCGAGGAAGAAATAGACATTATCTAAAATTCACTACTTTTATTCAACTTTTGGCATATGAGAATGCACTCTGATAACTAAATCCAAAGAGCAATAAGAATTATTAATCCTCTTAAAAATATAGAAGCACTTTTATGATTTTGTACGACCTTGCTTCTAACTTTCTAACTCGTCAGACGTAAAGTGGACGTTTCCACTTCTACGGTTCTATGTCTCCTTCCTTTAGATTTAATATCACGAAGTGCGACCACCGGTAGCTGACACTTGGCTTTCCGCTTAGGATCAACACTTAACCTTTACCCCGCCTACTCAACGACTAGCTCTTAAATAGAAGTTTATATTTGGCTCTCTACGGAATGCGATTTTCAACTAAAATCACATTTAAAAAGAGGTTTTTCCCCAAGAGAATTAGTAGAAGCCCGAATAAAACCCGGTACAACCTTAGTACCCAAGGTCATGAAAACTGAGATGGGCATAGTAGTAGTCGCTGGCCTGATGGGCTGTTACGCTATTGAGTTACATGTTTTTAGTTTAACTTTTGTATGGGACAGTGGATATAGTGAAAATTATTTACCGAAATCGTTTGTAGAGTAACTTTACAACTGGAGCATAATTGCAATATATTTTCATGTGTAATATTTGCAAGAAAAATAAATCTAAAATCTAAATCTATTTTTTAAGCTTTAATAGTATTTGAATTCACTTTTTAATCCTAAAAATGAATTCTTAAGTACCACACACAAAAATAAAAATATATGAGCTGTTTTTTTTTAAAGTGGTGCAAGTCTATTTTATACTGAGATACTTACCACTTTCAAAGTAATTATAATTGTAATTTCACTAACTACGTAAATTTATTTTGACAAAATGATGAAAATTTTGAACAATTTTTTTGAACTGTTCATAGAAAAAAAAAACTCACAGCAGAAATTGCATTCAATGTTATAATTAACTAACTTTTTGTCAAAAATGGACTTACACCACTTTCAAAGAAAACGGCTCATATATAAACCCTTAATGTACGAAACCACTCATTGCAAAACTTTTCGTATAACTTTTTTTAAAAATTTTATTCTGTCTTTTTGTTTCTGTGTGTGTTACGATAATGCATACATTAAGGTAATGAATGCATCAATTAAAAAATAAGAGAAACATATTCAATTTTTTATTAATTTTTTATTTTAATTCAGTAAGTAGAAAAATATTAATTGTTATTTATATTTTTGAAAATTGAATTCAATATTGTAGAAAGTCTGTGTGGGCACAGCACCTCATTTATACACATGCTTCCAGTGGTTCTCAAACTTTCAACACTTGTGACCCAATATTCAATCATAATTTTCAACGCGCCCCCTCCATTTAATAACAATGTACTGAATTCGAAAGTACGATATTTTGATGCTAAAGCTATAATACGACTTTAACCTCTTTAGTGCCACCGGCGAATATAAACGTCTCGCTCAGCCAACGCGTAAATTTCGGGGACGTATATATACGTCTTTCCGAAGTACAATCTTTTCCGTGCACTCGTACCCATAAGGTTGTTTCGAAGGCTTTGGAATGCAATAAAAGGCCATGGACAGTGTTTGCGAAGGATTTCCTTATATGAATTCATTTTCTTCCCCAATACATCACATGCGCGGGCATACATGCAAAACGGTGGCATTGGGGAGCGAATTGCGTAACTTTAAATCGGCTGTTAAGGAATTAATTATAAGCAGTCATCAACAAAATATCAAGTTAATAGTTAATTTTTGCATTTAATTTTATATATAACAAGCCCATGTGAAGTCACTAATATTTATTAAATTTGTTCTTAACACTTACTATTGTTAAATTAATTATAAAATACATTGTGCAGTACTGATACATTTATAATTGTATTATATCAGTGTAAATGTTTTTCTTTTATTAGGCTGAATGTATTTTGTTTGTTTACTTTCAGTAAATTAATAATTTTTGAAATGATCTTTTGTTTTCTATTTTTGAATATGCTCGCCCCCCTCCTAGGGTCCTCACGCCCCCCTAGAGGGGTGTGAGGACCCTAGGAGGAAGTTACCAGTTTGAGAAGCGTTGACATATATAAACCGTTTAACTTATTATAAAATTTTTAAAAGTTCTACTGGTCAGAATTATTAAACACGGGATAGAAGGTTTGACTCTCACAAATCTAGCATAAGACTTTTGTGAGGGATATTGAGGAATATTCGTGCATTATAAATATCGGAAACAACAGAAAAAGAAAGAAATTTCATTGGTATATGGAAAAGCAGTTGAAAAGGTATCCGAAGTAACATTTACTTAAGGTTTAAAATACGGTGACATATTGTCTAAGTGTGTGTTAAATAGACCTTTTCATGTGACAGAAAAAGTCAGGTGAAAACGTTAATAAAAAAAGAATAATTTATTCCCACAAACTACAATACTAGACAGTAAGGTGCTTTTCCTAGAATTCTTACAGCTTCCGTGATGGAATCCAAAAATACAAACTTCACCAGTATATGACTTGGAAAGTATTTGCATGGTTTTTTTCATATGTCAACAAAATGTACATTTTTTACTCATTTGCTAATATTTACTGGAATAGCTTTTATGTTACATTGAGTTTGAATACAATCATGTTCTTCCCTGTTATGTTTCATGAGAAATATTTTTCTAAGAGTATTTTTTAACCTTTATTGAGCTAAAAATGTGCATCTTTTTAATGTAGTTTTTATTTTGAGAAAATTAATTTTCGTTACGTTACCACTTAATTCGAATTCTCATTTCTTTTCTTTGTCTTCCTCTAATTATTACTTCATTTTTTCGTATTGTGTTCTAGGAGAAAAAATTCCTCAAGAATATTGTGTTCGATGTAGAATATTGTTTGAAAATATTATATTCAAAGAGTATGAGGTCAAACCTGTCTATGTAACTAAAAGCATGTTTCCTGACTTTAGTATATCATTACTAAAACATTATTCGGCTTTATTTTAAGTTCCAACCCTAAAAAAGCCTACTGTTGTTCTCTTTTCCTTTGAATGATCTTAATTTTTTTTAAAATTTGTAAATAATAATCCAGTATAAGATCAGACATCAGTTGAAAATAATTAAAGGCTGAGTAAAGAAACTGTTTTGCTGTTGATAAAGTATCATTTCTATTTATAGATATTTTTTAAGATTGATTCATTCCCAAAAAATAATAAGGTGCTAAAAACATGTTAAACTAGACATAAAATTATTCTTAAAACATTTTTTAATAATAATATTCTTCTTACAAAATCTTCTCTCAGACAAATATGTTCTAAATCCGCTCTAAATCCAACGTTCATTTCATCTATTAACAATGGCATCGAACTGATATTCTTATAGAATCCCCAATTTATTTTTCCTTCCCCCCCCCCCATTCACACAGATAGAGACCGATAAATCGTCTGTAACAGCTTTTCTTTCTTTCAGGAACCTTGAATAAGGATTAATAAAAAGGATTAGATTGAGAATACTGCTATATAAAAACATTAAACAAAAATCTTCCCAATTCGAATTCTCTGTTTTGATGAAAGTTATGTAAATAAACAATACTTTTGAAAATAATTGATTATTATTAAATTCTTAAACATGACCAACTCCTTTAGTTTCAAGATTAACCGATTTTTTGAGTGGCCGTGGCTGCCGAGTGGTCATATTCCGAAATTCTTGGCCAGCGTTGTTTCTGTCAAGTCATATTTTCAGGTTCTGGCATCACTTAAAGACTCGCCTTGTAGAGTGGATGGTACACGTTAAATCTGTAGAGGCTCAAATCTGTTGGCGTGGTATGGCAGTCTGGAGAATACGGTACCAACTCGCCCTCATTAATATTGGGAGGTCCGGTGCCAATAATCGTTGTGCTGTTTCAGAGAGTAAAGTTAATAAACAATCAATCACTTTTAGTGCATTTTCGAATTTGGAAATGCTGTATGAATTAATTGGAATTTTTCATTATTATTTTTTTCCTTCAAATCTTAACTTCATTTAGTAGATAGTAACTGAAAGTACCAGAAAAAATATCCCTATGCCTGCTTCCCTCTAATATTTATTATAGAAAATATTTCAAGACACCCAATTTACTTTTAAAAGCTGAAAATAAATTTTTTGATAAATAATTCCAAATATTTTTTTTCTGTATTTATTAAATAATATTTTTAAAATTAGAATCTTTTTTAAAAAAACTCATGAGATCGAATGGCTAAGTACTAACTAAATAAGCCAAATATAATTAATACTTTTATTATGAATATATTTTTGCCATAAACAAAAAACATATTTTATTTTCATTTCTTTATGTGTATTACTTTCCATTATAAACCGTAAAACCCGCATAGCTACATAATCAAGAGAGCATTCACAGAAATGTGAATACAAGTTACACAAATGAATTTTAATTCTTTTTAGAATTAAATCCTTTTTTTTATAAATGTTTTAAAATATCTAAAAATCCCATAACTGTAAAGTTTAAAAGGCCATACACACATGAAAATTCTATTTTCTTTTAAAAATTTAAGCAGAAATAAATTTTTTTTCCCCCCGCCTTTTCATTTTTTACTGCTTTGGATACATTTGCGATGATAGAAATGCTTTTACGACTAATTGAATGCTTAAAATATAAAAATATAATATAAATAATATAAAGTTTCTACGTTTTCATATAGATTCTACAAATATTTTTGCGTGGTACGAATTTTTTATCTGTAAAATGTGGAAACTGCAACTGTTCAAAAAGTGAAGGATTTGTAATGTCTTTTTTAAAAATACAAGACACTAGACGAAACACTCTGCAAAGATCAGCATTTACAAATGTGCAGGAAAAATTTTAAAAATAATCATGGCTTAATCATCAGATATACGTTATGATAATTTACACTTCTAAATCATCTTAATACGACAGCAGCGTACCGCTTTCAGCTCCAACCCATCTACAATAATAGCAGAAATGTGTTTGTGTAGTTTTTAATAATTTTGATGCATAATTTTAAATTAATACCAACTTTTAAATGCAGTTAAAAGTTTGTATCGAGACAACAGAAACTTACTTCACTTCAAATGTATTTTAATATAAATATTTTTGTGTTAATTTGACCAAAATTTCTCTCTTATTTCTTTCAAAGAGTGTTTTTGTTCTGTGCTAAGCCCTTAAAGTTTTATCATTTCCGAAATTCTATAAATAGCAAACAACACTAGGGAAATGCAGTGGAATTTGGTTAGGATATCCTTCGGACCCAAAATTAAATAAAGAGTTGCAAAATTGCTGTGCGTCAGTGGCGAAAGTGATTTCTACGAAAGATAAGAATTATTTAAGAATATCTGTGTGTGTGTGGAAGAAAACATTTTAGTTATCTTCGCGTTTTTGACCCGTATGTTAGTCTTTTACATTCTTACTTCACTCTAGGATCGCCAAAATAGCGGTTTGCAATTGATTCTTTAAATTAAAAACTCTGATAGTATATCTTGTGCATCGCTTTTATACATCAAATATTCAGATCAGAAAATATAAAATAATTTCTCTTTGACGTTGAAGGGGGAAATACGTGTGAAATTGGAGTTTTAAAACTATCTGATTTGTTTATTCACCTTTTTAATAAGAATAGCTTACGTTTCTGTAACCTGACTATGAGAAGAACGAGAGCGCTGATTAAACATTTTTAGTAGTTTCAGTTATTAAATTAAACACCTGACTCGCACTCGATTCACTACAAAAATTGAGTGAAATCTGTGTAATTTGAGTTTGAATTCCGTTATTTGATCAGAATGATCACAAATGAAAGGATCAAAATATACCAATCATTCAAGGTTGACGGTGGAAGAAGTTAAAATAAAATTAAAAGGAATTATTATGTGTGTCTTCTAAAAAAGATTTATCTCAAATGATCTTTATTTTATTGCAGCTTCTTGGATATTTCTGGAAACTGTTCTTCAAAGAAACCCGATTCATTAATTATTTTCTTAAAATCCAAATGTATTCATGTAAGAATTTTGATGGAATAGAAATAGGTTTCGAAGCAGAGGAAGTGACAACTGTCACAGGATGTGACAACGATTTTGTGACTCAATTATTCTTTAAAAAATTGTTCAATAATTAATATATACCAAAATATAATTCAGAATTTCTGTGGTCTAAAGTTAAAAATGTATCTTGGTTATAACTCCAAAAAGAATTAATATGATTGACTTAAAAAGTGGAGAGTTCGCGCCGTTAATTGTTATTATTTTTTTGAATTTTTGTTTGGTTGCTTGGAGTGGCAATATTTAAATTTAAATATCGTCTGCATGGGATATGAAAGAAACCGTGAATGTGAAAAATTACCTTTGTTATTCGAATAAAGTAGTGAACATTTTGATTTTGACTAATTAAAATTTAACTTTCAATAATCGGCTAAACTGAAATGTTTTTTATTCTATTCACAAAAATTTTATTAAGTTAAAAGTAATTTCAAACATCTATTGAAGAATTATTAATTGAAATAATTCTAAAGTTTTTTTAATCTTTAATAATGAATTTTATTTAAACTGAGATGAATTTACAAGTATTTTGACATAGAGCGTCCGTATCTAACGATCACAGAAATTACTTATTATTATTTTTTTTTGTTATATAGAACTCCTTAATGGGAGAGGATAATGATCATTAAGAAGGAAATTATTAAATCGATTGAATTAGATATTAAGGAGAGTCTGGAAATAATGTATTCTGAAAAAGAAATTAATACTTTGAATGACTCATTTCTTAAAGACTACATTTTCGAATATAAAACAGTAATATCGTATAGAAATGGATTGAAACAAAAAGCAAAATCTAGCTTGAGTCTTTCAATGTACAGTGGGTACAAAAAGTATTTGCACACATACATTTTTGTTCACAATTTATAAGAAAATGCATTAAGGAATACAAAAATTGGCATTTTAAAAATAAAATAAGCCTATTCATTTAAATTAATTACAAAAAATACAATAATATTAATAAAAAACATTTTTTTGCAACAATATTAAAATATCTTATGTCAAAAAAGTATTTGCACACTCAACTCAACTTTAGCAAATTTGCATTTTTTTGCTAATTATATTTGACAGTTATCCCGCAGTAAATAACATACGTAAGACTACTATAAAAGGGAGGTATTGTCGAAATTTTATCAGTTGATTGTCGATTTCAAATTGTTATGGCACCTAAGAAATCTGAATTACCGATTTCGTTGCGAGAAAAAATTGTTTATCTGCGTGAAAATGACCTAAGTTATCGAGAAATAGGTAAAAAAGTAAATGTTTGCTTCTCTACTGTTCGGTATGTTATAAAACGTCATAAAGAAAGAGGATCTACATCAAATAACTTGCGCTCTGGATGCCCAAAAAAACTTTCACTGCGAATTAAGCGAAAAATCACAAGAGAAGCATCGAAAAATCCCTTTGTTAGTGCTGTTACATTAGCCAATGATGTCGCTTCAACATCTGGAGCTCAAATCTGTGCCCAAAGTGTTCGAAATGTCCTGCATGATGCACAAATTGATGGGAGATATCCAAGGAAAAAACCTCTCATAGCTGAACGAAATAGACTGAAGAGACTTGAATTCGCTAAGGAATATATCAATAAGCCAATTGATTTCTGGAAAAATGTCATATTCTCCGACGAGAGTAAGTTCAATATCTTTACATTAGATGTCAGGAAATTAGTTTGGAGAAAACCTTGTACTGCTTTTCATACCAAAAATGTGTTACCTACAGTTAAACATGGAGGAGGTTCTGTTATGACTTGGGGGTGCATGGCTAGCAAAGGAGTTGGTAATTTGTGTTTCATTGATGGGAATATGACAGCTCGAACCTATATTGATGTGTTGCGAGATAACTTGCCACAAAGTGCAATAAAATTGGGTATCAGTAATTCGTACTATTTTCAGCAAGACAATGATCCCAAGCACACTGCCGGTATAACACGTATGTGGTTGCTTTATCATGTACCCAAAAAACTTGCCACTCCACCACAATCACCAGATTTAAATCCTTTGGAAAATTTGTGGAATTCTGTGGATTTAAAAATAAGAAAAATGAAGATTTCAAGCAAATCTGCCCTTAAACAATCCCTTATTGAAGAGTGGTCGCATACTGACCCTATTGTTACAGAAAATTTAATTAAATCAATGCCAACAAGATTACAAGCAGTAACAGATGCTAAAGGAATGCGTACTAAATATTAGTTATTTGAAATTTGCTTAAATATTTTATTTCTTTTGTATTCACGCAGGTGTGCAAATACTTTCTTGACACCAGATATTTTAATTTTGTTACAAAAAAGCATTGTTATTTATATTATTGTAATTTTTCTGTTTGTTTTGGATGATTAAACTTATTCTGATTTGGCAATACCAATTTTTTTATTTCTTAATGCTTCTTTTTATGAATTGCAAGCAAAAATGTAGGTGTGCAAATATACTTTTTTTACCCACTGTACATACTTTGGAATTTTATCACAATAAATCAGCGTTTCTCAAACTATGGTGCCCCCCCCCCATTGAGGGATGTGATAACTTTACGAGGGGGGTGCGAACATATTGAAAAGTCAAAAACAAAAGATTATTTTAAAAATTATTAATTTACTGGAAGTAAGCAAGCAAAATACTTTGTGAGATAATAAAAAATAAAGTACTACATTTACACTGTGATATAATACACTTATAAATGTATCAGTACTGTACAATGTATTTTATTATTAATTTAACAATACTAAGTTAAGAACAAGTTTGATAATTACCAGTGACTCCATGGGCTTTTATTAACATCTTGGTAATTTGTACGGTTTATAATTAATCTCTTAACAGCCGACTAAAGTTATGTGATTCGCTCCCCAATGCCATCGTTTTCCAAGTAGACGCACATATTTTGATAGGGGGAGGAGAAAAGGAATAAATAAGCAAATCCTCTGAAATAAGTAAATCCTTCGTAAACACTGTCAAGGTCCTTTTTTTTTTGCATTCCAAAGCCTTCGGAGTAATTTTATGGATAGCAGTGCACATAAAAGATCGTACTTCGCAAAGACGTATATAAACGTCCAAAAATTGGTTGATCTAGACGTTTATATACGTCGGTGAGAGAGAGAGAGAGAGAGTAAGAGGGGTAAGAGTAGCTTTAGCCTTAAAATATAGTATGATTGCATTCAGTACATTATTATTGTATGGAGGGGGTCGCGATGGAAACTATGATTAAATATTGGGTCGTGAATATTGAATGCTAGCCCTGCAATAAATCTTTCGTGATGATTTCCTTTTCATATGTTTATTTTTGTTCCAAACACCTCACCCAAGATTCAAAATTATGAGGTTTATCGTTCGTCAATGCTCCTCGTGTGGCTTCAAAGTGCGACTTAAAAAAACAATTTATTGTCATAATGCACAATGTGTCGATTATTGAAAAACTGGAGTACTTGGGACTTCACTGATGGAGGAAAACAGAAACTTAGAAGTTCATGTTTTGTGGATATGTTGTTCGCTAAATGAAATTATTTATATTTTTAAAAATAGAAAACATTATTTGGTTTTTACATATTAATCCCATACTACTGGTGAGATTCTGGGGGAATTTTAAGCGATATTCCGCGAATTATAGATTTAAAAAAATAGCCTCAAAGCTGAGTGTATAAGTTAAAAAGAAAATAGTTAAACATAGTTTGTAAAATCTTTGATGATTTATATCTGGTATGCACTTAATTATTGACAATAAATCGTTACACAGTGAGATTAATACATAAATACCAAAAATTTTATTAAATGTTTTCGAAGGAGTATCATATTAAAATTTCAACTATCTTATACAGAGCTACGTCTTTTCTAGCCTATATTTTTAGAACCATTCTTTATTTAGGCCTAAAATGTATTCCATGTTTTGTTTTCTATATTTTAATGACTAATGGATGGTTAGTTCTGTATATTCTAGCGATATATTATGCATTGATAGAATATTTTTAAAAAAATCATTGTAAACTCCCTGATAGACGTATATATATCAGTGCTTCTCAAACTTTCAATAATTGCGACCCATTTTTCAATCATAAATTTTCATCACACTCTCCTTCCATACAATAGCAATGCATTCAATTCAATAATAATTGACGCTAAAGCTACAATATGATTTTAATTATAAACCGTACAAATTGTCAAGATAAGAATTAAATTTTGTATATAAATTTATAAATGACAAACCCACAGGGTCACTGCTAATTATTGAACTTGTTCTTAACTTAGTATTGTTAAATTAATTATCAAATATATTTTTCAGTACTAATGCATTTATAAGAGTATTTAAATCAGTGTAAAGGTGTATTTTACATTTTCAATGGGTCAAAATGTATTTGATTTGCTTCCTTACAGTAATTTATTAATATTTTTATATATAAATAATCTTTTATATTTAACTTTTCAAAATGCCCATATACGATTATCATGTCCCCTAGTAGTGTACCCCACAGTTTGAGAAGTGCTGATATACACTCTATAACAAAACAAAAAAGACGCTCCAAGAAAGAGTAGTCCGATTAAGATAAAAATTGGTGAGTAGAAAGATTATGTGCAGAATAGAAAATGATTAAAATTTCAGAAAAATTGAATGATTTATTTCAGAGTTGCATAGTTACAAAGTAACGTGCTCAATAAGGTGATGACCTACCTTCAGCCTGGATGCTAGCTGCCACACGACGTGGCATAGAGTGATAAAGCACCCTGATTGTCTCCTGCGGTATTTCTTGCCAAATTTGCTTCAATTGACAGGCCAGGTCATCAATATTCTCTGGTAGAGGCAGTCGCCTTCTCATTACATCCCAGACATGCTCGACTGGAGAGAGATCTGACGATCTGGATGGCAAAGGAAGTGTTTGACAAGCTGTAAGACAGTTCGTGGCAACATGTGCCCTATGTGGTCTGGAATTATCTTGCTGAAAAATAATGCAAAAGGAACGGTAGCAAAATAGTTCTCAGAATGTCGTCGACGTACCGATGTGCTGTAAATGTGCCTGTAATGATGACGAAAGGGGGCCGGCTGTCAAAAGAAACGGCATTTCCAGACCATAACTCCTAGTTGAGGGCCTGTGTGGCGTCCAAAAGTGAAATCAGGATAGGCACGCTACCCTGGGCGTCTCCAGACATGTCATCAATGATCGTCAGGACACAGTTGGAAGCGGGATTCGTCGCTAAATACCATACGTTCCCAGTCAACTTGATTCTAACCTGATCGAGCCAGGAACCACTATAATCTGGCTCGACAGTGCACAGACGTGAGTGGCACGGGGCGTGGCGGTCGGTACGAGTGTAAATTTTGCTCTATCAGGCATCTGTGAATAATTATAGGGGACACTCGTGTGCGGGTCACAAGTCTGATGGTTGATGACGATGAATCAGGTGTTGTGACAGCTGATCTGACAATCAATCTGTTCTCCTGATCTGCTGTGGCCCTAGGTCGACCGCTACAATCATGACTCTGAAATTTGCCATTGTATGTTCACACATTCTTGCCAGCATCTTCTTATGTTCGCATCGCTTCGACCCACATAACGAGCGATTCTCCGATTTGCCCAACCTGCCTCTTTCAGTTCAATGATTTGACCTCTTTCAATCTCTGACTGCTGCTTGTAAAGAGTTCGAATCCTGCAGCAAAGCATTTTTTCAGTCGTTGAAAGGTATCCTAAATCGCTATGCAACAGAAATTTTGATAATCAAATTGAGAATTGATTCTTATGGACTCTTGCTTAGTGCGCAGTTTCGGTGCAATGTAGCTCCCTCTATTCATTCATTGGACACCAAATTTTAATCATTTGCATATTCGGTACAAATGTCTTGGCATACAAAATTTCATTACAATCAAACAACTTCTTGTTGCGTCGGTGTTTTTTTTTTTTTTTTTTGTTATAGAGTGTATATTATTATTATTGTGATCTACACATATTTAGACATTTTTCTTTCTAAAAATGTATTTAAATTATTGAAATGAAAAAGAAACCAAAACGTAATGCCTATACTTGCAAAAATGAGTTTTTGAAACAATTTGTTTTAGCTGGCTACGATTTTTATCATTTTAATACGAATAAATGTGACAAAAAAACTAATCTTATAGCTATAGTTAAAATTATTTTATTTATAAAGCAATAGTTTTTATTTCTTTCGAGTTATATAAAAATTAAATCAAATATAGTATAAGAATTTTTATCAAATCACAATGCATTTTTCAACAAATTCATCATTAAGATCTTTCGTCAAATTATCATTTTTGTGAGACCTGTATTCACAAGATGCTTGTGTTCCATAATATTAAAGTAAAAAAAAAAAAACTCCGAACTGTGTTAAAAGCTGTACAAATGAAAAAATGCAAAAAATATTAATATTGTATTTTGACTTTTTCTAGAGCATCATATATCTTATTATATTACTTATTTATATATTTTTTCCTGTATTAAACGTATCCCACATTTCATTTCCTATACTGCAACACGAAGCAAAAACAACATTATACATGTGCTCTGTGGTCTTTCAACTAATTCTCTTCGGGTGATTATTATTTAACTGTGATTTGAGTTTAAAACCGCCTTCCGTAAAAATGACTTTATTTTATGTTAATGTAAATGCTATTTAAACCCTGGCAGAGGGTGTGTTAAAGTTAATCGTGGATTGTTAATCAGGAATCGTGAGTCAAGTTAGAACTGCCGTTCCGAGAAGTGAAAAAGTTGATTTGAAGAGGACAGAAGCAGTTTAAGAAAGAGCCGAAAAGTGAACTACAAGCTGATCTAGAGATACATGTACATTTGATAATCTTATAAGTTAGATTAGGAAATTAATATTAATTGTTCCCATAGTTATTAAACTGGAATTAATCATAAGTTGATCAATAATTTCTTATTGATCAACTTATGATTTATTCATAAAAAGGATTATTGTATTTATTAAAAGTATTTTTTTATGACACTGCTTTTTCAATGACCAGAACCACACATGTAACCTTCGGTTTGCGTCAAATTGTGTACCGTGATAAATAGTTTTTAAATAGAATGTTTAAACAAATTGATTTATATACTGTAATTACAAGGAATTATGTTCTTCATTTTCCTATTTAAAATATTACGAGTTTGATTTCTTCTCTTTCACCTTAATAATTGCCGGTCATAATTACAAAGAAAAACGAATTTTGTAAGACATATCGGTAGTAACTATTTCTGTAAATAACAACACATTGTTTTTCACTGCTAATTTGATTAAAGTTCAGTATATATTCTAATTAAAACATAATTTAAAATCAGAGTTATCTACTCTCTGTCAGAATTTAATTAACTAGTACAGTATAATTTATGTTTTTTTAGCCTATTGCGTTTAATGTATGTACACACTTCAACAGATTTAACCTGTAGTCTTCCAAACTTTGTGTCTGAAAGGTAGTGAGTAAAAGGGTAAACATTTTATAATTTTTTGTTCAAAATTAAAGAAAGAAAGAAAACGTTCGAAAGTTAAACTACATGCTACTTAAATCCGCTGACCTTCTAATTTTTTTTTCCCCATCTTGTTTCAAGTAAAGATACTTCCGCATCATTTTGTAACTTCAATTATTTGATTTTGTAATTTTTTTTCATTGTTCGATTTCATAACTTCATTGTTTTGCTCACGTTGCTTCACTGTATTGGTTTAGTTACATAATAGTTTAGTTTTGTAATGTATTTGTTTGAATTTGTAATTTCATTTGTTTGTAACTTTTGTTTGTTTTGGAATTCTTTTATTTGTCTTATTTTGTTTGTTTTACTTACTTCTGTACAGAGACCTCTTAAGACTTCTTGAGGCCTTGGGCCCCAACGCAAAAGTAAGCCCCGGGCCTTACACACATAAACTCTACTATGACCCTTAAAAGTAGACACTACTTAGCATACGTTGTCAAGAACTCGCATGAACAATAACCGGAAACAAATGTGCATGACTTACAATCGCACAAACCGGCTGGACCAACTGCCACCTTTTGACTGAATGAGTAATAATAGTGTATGGTGATATGCCTAGGCCTATACATGGATGCCGGTCATCACATGTGGCCAGTTAACATATCGTTCGAAATTCTGATCTTAATAAGGCTTAGTCGAGAACGAGACGATGCCCTTGGGCCCGGGCCTAGTTGGCCCATGTTTTAAGACGTCCCTGCTTCTGTATACTTCGTGTGATACTTGTAGAACTCGGAAATTATTTTACCTGTTTCAATAAAAAAAAATACTCTAGATATAATTTGTATGGAACTATTCTCCAAATGACTGGTCTCACAATTTGAAATTGTCCCTTGACCATGGGTCAAAATAATGAGGTCCGTAGCCAATAGCCCTTGGGCAGCTTACTAGTGCGACGTTAATATAACTTTCACTCACCAAATTTGAAACTATTTTTCAATTCCTACTATTTTAGTTCCCACTCCCCCTATATATATATATATATATATATATATATCTTGTTCGCAAGTTTTCAATAGTTAATAAAATACTTTTTATTCATCCACCAAGTTCAAATACATTTTTTAAACTTGTAGTGGATGACGATATTAATACAGTTTTTTCAAATTTTAGTTCATTCATTAATCATTAGTTTAATTAATGAATAAATATTAACAAAAATAATAGTCCAACACCACATTTCAGAAGGAAAATCTCTCGTTGGTGGTCGTGTAGCACAGTTGATAGCGCATTGGATTTCTAATCCAAAGGTTGTGGATTGGAATCCTACCTGGGGCAGCCCAATTTCTGATAATGTGATTTATGAATGAATAAATAGTAAGAAACAAAAATGATAGTTCAACACCATATATAGCAAGAAAAATCGTTTTCTATTTTGCCACTTAATGTTGTGATTTTGTCGTATGTACACTGGTGGCCACCGTAAATGCAACACCAAGAAAGAGAAGAGATAACACAACAAAATTTATTTTGTAGATAACATGTTGACCAAGTATTAAATGATTAAATTTATAGACTTCCGTGAAGTGTGGTTCCTGCCAAAATCAGTAGCCAGAGTAGCAGCCATTGTTGGAGATCACTGCTGCCACAAGCCTCGGCATTGATTCAAAAAGACTTTGGATGTGCTCTTGAGGTACAGCAAACCAAGCAGCTTCCACACGTTGCCAAAGTTTATCTAGTGTGGCAGCTGGGGGTGTAATCTGGGTCAATCGTTGAGCAACCATGGACCACATGTTTTCTATCGGCGAAAGATCCGGAGAGTGAGCCGGCCAGGGTAGCAATTCAATCTGGTCATTGACGAAGAACCTTTGGACAATGCGTGAGATGCGTGGTCACGCATTATCCTGTTGAAATATGGCTGTGGCCAAGCCCTGAAGGTAAGGAAGGACAACTGGCTCCAACACCTCAGAGATGTAGCGCTGGCTGTTTAAAGTACCGGCAATGCGTACTAGAGGAGTGCGAGAGTGATATCCAATACCACCCCATACCATAATACCCGGTGCAAGACCAATGTGGCGGTGCATAACGCAGCTGTTCAGCATCCTCTCTCCACGGTGTCTCCAGACTCGAATACGACCATCGTGGTGTTGTAGACAGATATGTGACTCGACAGTAAAGACAACTTCATTCCATTCTGCCGCCCACGTCCTTCTTTGATCGTACCATTGGCGGCGGAGACGTCTGGGGTTCTGCGTCAAGGGTAAAGCAATGGACGTTTTGCGGACAGACCACTCTGCTGTAAACGGCGTCGAATAGTACGCACAGACACTGAATGATGCGTTACAGACTCAATGTGCTGTGGTATGGTTCGTGATGTGACTGAGCGATCCGTCACTGCCATGCGCACAATTTGCCTGTCCTCACGTTAAGTGGTGCACTGAGGTGAATGCGATCGACCACGTCGGTTTGTCGTACCCTCCTGCATCCAACGGTCACATATCCGCATTACAGTTGCTTGGTTTCGTCCAACACAACTACCGATATCCCTGAAAGATAATCCACAATCTCGGTAAACCCCTATCCTTCCTCTGTCGAACTCGGATTCTTGATCAAAAGCTGGTCGCTGTTTTTTACGAGACATAACTTAACGTTTTTTGAAAAAACCACAAGAAAAACACAATTGCCGAACTTGAAATCGTAGAAATCTCTAAGCCTTAAATAGCGCTTTGAGGTGGCGCCACAGGCGTGCGTGATGTGTGTCTGCGCTGAAATTCTAATCATTTGCATATGTCCCCTCCGCTAATGCATGTTGTAAATTTCATGTTATTTGAGTGCTTTCTTCAGGGTGTTGCATTTCCGGTGGCCAGCAGTGTATATACATATTTATATTAATTGTAATTATTTAATAAAAAGTTTAAAAAAATAAAAAATTTCTTTGTTGACATAACTTGGAATTGACTTAAGAAAATTATATTACTCGTTTCATCTTTAAATAAAATACCGGAGAAAAAATAGGTTCCAGAATATAATAGTAGTTTTTTTTTTTTTTTTTATAATTCTAAAAACTTCATCTAATACAAAGAGCTTCAATGTTTGTCTATGAAAATAGCATTGCCTTCTCATTTGTTCTTCAGAGTTCTGAATGAGTGATTCAGGATGCTTCCAAATAAGTTAAAACACGAAAAGTAACGAAACAGAAAGTTCTTACTTTCTGCATGCAACGACTTTACGAGTCAACCTAACACATTATATGGATTAGTAAATTAGCATATCTGATTTCAGAACGTGTAGTAAGATTTGAATAAGGGGGAAAAGCTGAGAAGATTAAGATTACAGAAAGATCTCTTTTTGTATTGAATTACCGTGTTAAATGTAATATAAGTGTTGCGTTATCATGATCCGTTTAGCTGATAATGGTCTTAACTTGCTTAAATATGGAATCAGGTTTAATATACTAAAGCTAATATTTTTTCTGTAAATATAGATAATTTTACTTAGAGCAGACATGAGATTATTAGAACAAGGCATGCTAGGCAGATAATTTCAAAAAGTAGCTGCAAAAAATGAAACAAACCCCCAAAATTTGAGAAATATAGGTTATACTTAGAAAGCATACATATATATTTTTCATTAAAAAAAAGGCATTGCTATTTGTATATGTATATTTTTTTTAAGTTTGGAAATTAATATTTCTCTTTGTAATTTTTCATTTGATACTTATGAAAACTTTTTCAGAAATTTCTGAATTCTAAATTAATTGCGAATAAAAAATGTACCTATATTAAGAAGATAAATCAAAATGCTTATCTACTTTTTAAGCCTCGGATCAGTTCTAACTTACACTCTACCCCGTATGGGACCATTTAGCAAAGCTAATATTAGTTTTTTGAAACATTTCAAAATATAACCATCAGGTAAATTCTTAAAGCAAGCTGGTTTAGGATAGACGTTATCTCAAAACAGGTGCAACATGCACTAACAATAAGACATACAACAAGAAAAACAGCAGTAAGCTTTTTAGATAAAATCCATAACTCTCTAAATCCAACTATCCCGGATATAGAATAATATACCATAGACTTTAACTTCACAATTCGTCACGAAATATTTTATAATAGATTCTCTTTATTTTAATTTGTAGAATAAAAAACTTATTTTTTGTAAACTTCTATACTTTATCTTATACTTTTTATAATTTTTCCCATACTGGTAATATTTCTCAAGCTTTTCTTTATCAGACCGTCTCTGACAATCAGTCAGATTGCTTCCTTTTTTTTTTTTTTTTTCCTGCACTAACTTAACCCTACAAAAATTTAAATTGTTTACTGTATCCAGATTGGGGGGGGGGGGAGATAGTCCACCGTCCTACTGTTCTTATTAATATTTTAGCCCTCTATATTTATGGTTTCCTACAAACTTCTAAGGTATGTTTAATTTAATTTATTTTAACTCCTTTTAATTTTTAAAATTCAAATATCAAGTTTTTAATTTCTTATAATGTTTTTAAAGTAATGAGCATATGTAAAGCTATCCAAGTCCCTCAAAATTGCGGTATCGGCAGTGGCGGATTAAGCGGGTGTCGGACCTGGCGGCCGCCGGGGGCCCCAAACTTGATGAGTGTTAATGCCAATGACAAATCAACCACGCCACATTGGAACAAGAAATGAAAAGAAAACAAAGATACAATGAAAACCCCGCTAGAAATTTATCGAGATGTAAAAGAAATCCTAATGTAGAAAAACTTTTGAAAATATTTTTAATAATGCCGATATTGAATGCATCAGGTGAATGATCTTTTTTAGTTTTAAAATTTGTTAAAAATAATTTAAGAAGTACTATGGGAGAAAAGAGAAAGTGAACAACATGGCCATATTATATACAGAATAAAATGTTTAGTACAAAATAGATATGGTGAAAATAATGGATGAATTAACCAGAGAAATGAAACTGTATAGCAAAATTGTAAGCTCTTAAGTAAGGTTTTGAATTTTTTTCTTCAGTTAAGAATTTTTCTTTAGCCGATGAGTTTTTTCCCCGCAATACATTTTATTTTCACGATTTAAAGTAATTGACTCTTTTCACTATTTTAGTTTTATCGACTCTTATATAAGCCCATGGGCATCTCAAACCTTTCACCGCCAGGGGCCTCCAACTACCTTAATCCGCCTCTGGGTATCGGATATTAGAGTCCTGCAGGTCTGTGATGGTTTGCTTCTCAGTAATCCCTACAGTAGCATTTCTCAAACTGTTGGGGGTGGGGGGGGCGAGCACATTGAAAAGTCGAGAATAAATGATAATTCAAAAAATTATTAACAACATTTTAAAAAAAACCATCTTGAATAATAAAATGTAATATAATGCCTATTTTAATACTAAAAAGTAACTATAGCCCCAAAGTACATTATTATTGAATTCAACACATTGCCATTGTATGAGGGGGGGGGGAGCGATAGAAGTGATGATTGAGAATTAGGTCGCCAAAATTGAAA
The DNA here is from genome assembly GCA_019973975.1 of Trichonephila clavata. Taxonomy (NCBI): domain Eukaryota; kingdom Metazoa; phylum Arthropoda; class Arachnida; order Araneae; family Nephilidae; genus Trichonephila; species Trichonephila clavata. Next base: position 143,407 of record BMAO01039189.1, read on the forward strand.
ATTTGAGAGGCACTGCCCAACAGGGAAATATGTGTGAACCTTCCCTAACCGATGGGGACTTCAATCTATCTGTAAATAACTTGGGCCGATTACGGAACCCCGAAATCAGTGGGGTGCAAACACACGAAATAGAATTTTTGAATAAATATTTTACTGTTTGTGTGTGTGCTGTGTGTCTTAGCGTGTGGTAAGAATAAATAAAACTGATAAGGACTGATATTTGAAAAGTGAATACGCTACCAATACGTGACACATTTCTGGTGACCCGGATGTGATTGAATTCCCCATCCGTTAGGGGAGGTACACGCATATTTCCCTTTAGGGATTACTGAGAAGAAAGCCGCTACAAGGTCTATGCACTCCACGGCAACTCCAATAGAATATACCTCTTCTAGCTTCCTTGATTTCTTTTTTCTTTCCCTGTTGGTAAAAAAAAATTCTTCATCCTTTTTTGTCTGGACAGACTTACTTATATTGGGTAAGTGTACGAGATTGATCCCCTTTCTAGTAAAGATGAAGTGAAAAGAACACAGGATGCATATATAACCATTTATATTCGCCATTGTTATTTTATCATCTCTTGCTATCTTTCTCGTAGAAGATAAGGTGGCATGGCAGAAGCGGACGTGGCAGGAGCGGACACATAACATTTCGTGGTTTGAGCGGACACATCCCCCCCCCCATATTAGAACAGATTCGATTACTGAATTACAAGGATGGATACATTTTTGCTAATCAAATTTAATTACTTGTATTAAATTGTTAAGTTGTTGTAGTGCGAATAAATTTTAAACATAGCGAAATGTAATAGAAATAAAAACTTTCTGAGAAATATTTAAAAATTAATAGTAAGTAGCAATATAAAGAAAGGTATGTACGAATTTCAGGAATTTTGTGGAAAACTGTATTTTAGAGTGAAATAAATATTAGAACTGGTGCAATAGCCATACAATTAATTAGTTTCATGAAAGGAAGTAAAAATAAATACTATAAGTAAAATGAGCAAGATGCAAGTAGATAAAAGAAAAATAAATACACACACAAGTAAATAAATACTAACTAACCTTGCATCTTGCGTATTTTACTTCTAGTATTTATTTTTACTTCCTTTCATGAAACTAATTAATTGTATGACTATTGCACCAGTTATAATATTTATTTCACTCTAAAATACAGTTTTCCACAAAATTCCTGAAATTCATTCATACCTTTCTTTATATTGCTACTTACTATTAATTTTTAAAAATTTCTCAGAAAGTTTTTATTTCTATTACATTTTGCTATGTTTAAAATTTATTCGCACTACAACATCTTAACAATTTAATACAAGTAATTAAATTTGATTAGCAAAAATGTATCCATCCTTGTAATTCAGTAATCGAATCTGTTCTAAGATGGGGGGGGGGATGTGTCCGCTCAAACCACGAAATGTTATGTGTCCGCTCCTGCCACGTCCGCTTCTGCCACGCCACCATCTAGGATGGCGGTTTTTACATTATCAAGATCAAATATTTTTTGACTAACAGAGATGGTCAACGCACATTCAGCTGACAAGTTGCATATACCTTATAATAAAATTATATACATTTTGTACACTTTATAGAGGTATTTATTGCCATATATGAATTGATTTGCATTTTCTTGAACAATTAAGTCCTTAAGCGCATATTTAACGAATTTATTAAAGTTAAAAAAAATTCTTTTCCCCTGTTTGAAATTGGAGAAGGGTGAAATAAGTGTTTCAAGTATGATTTTCAGAGGTAGAGAGGTATCCTATTTTACAATATTTGCCTTAAGTATTTTAAATTTGTTATTTAAGTTATCGCTAGATTTTAACCCCTTGCGTGCCATGTAACCACTAGTGAATACATGCTATGTATAGGGCAAAATCTCATTGTAACCTCAAGGAGATACAGGGCTTATTTAGGTGTACACCCACTGTGTAACTAACACAAGAAGCATTATAAGGTAGATTTTATTTTATTGGGATTGTATAAAATTACAAAATGTCTGGGTTGCAAAAATTTGAAAAAGATAGGAAAATTAGGATTAAAATTAGAAATATTTGTGGAATTGCTAGAAATGTTTCTTGTAACAAAACAAAATGACATTTTTGTGTTCCATTTTTTCCTTTTCCTCATCACAAATAGATAAATCCGTATCAGAGTGACTATCAAACTCATCAGTTTCAGATATTCTCCTTCAGTATCTCTTTCGTTGAAATCCGACGACGATGCCATATAGGCAAAAGTAAAAGTAAACAAAAATAGTTAAACAAACTTATGAAAGCGAAATAAAACACGAACGATCGTGCGCCTTAGTCGGCGTCAAAAAGAAAAATGAAACGCGCGTCGTAATGTCAAGGTCGATATCCCCAAAAATCCCAGATATCTGGGGATACAAGAAAGCGCAGTCTGGTACGCAAGGGGTAAAGACAATCATTTGCTTCAAATCATTGATTCTTTTTTCAAAAAATGCTCTCGAGGTATAATGAGATCGAGAAGTGCACGGACAGTTTTGTATTACTATTTAGCATTTGTCTTGACCGAGGCTCAAAATTACGAGGTCTTTCGCCATATCCCATAGTAATGCTTCAAAAGGGTTAATAAACAAGCATTCAATCAACTAATATAAGTCTTTAACTAGAATAAATTTTTGTGCTTTTTTGAATTTATCTTGATTTTTTAAGTAACATAATGGGATCGCTAAAAAAAGATTATTAGTGATTTTAAACTATATTGAAACATCTGTGGCAATATTTCCCATATCAAACCTCCACATTAATTCATGTAAAGATTTCGGAACCCATTTTGAGTAAATAGGCAGTAAGTAGCACGTTAATAAAAAGACTGTTTTTCGTAAAATCAACATTCAAATTCCTTCGACAACGAAATTCGCGATCTTATCCACTAGACTATCGTGGTTCCCTTATGTATCACACGTCAATCATAAAAAATTGAACTATTTTTCAAACTTGGTTATCTGAAGCACTTGAGATAACCAAATTTAGAAAACTAAGCAAGTTTAAAAGTACTAAATAATGATGTCTTTGTTTATTTTTATTTAAAAGGAGTTAGTAAGGAAAAAAATTACTATCTTATTAATAAATGAAAATATTGTGTCTGTCTAGACTAGACCGTCACTTTCCGTACGGGGTTCATAGAAGCTTTAATGTATCCGAACACGTTCGGAGTACTTTTTAACAAAATAGCATACTAAAACATTATAAATGCTCTTTTAGGACTCAATACCAAAAAACATTACTATATTTAACTATCAAAATTTAAAATAAATTACCTGAATTTTACAAAAATCGCTATTATACGTGAAATTTTAACAATATTTTTGAAAAACTTTAAAGCAGTTAGAGAAAAAAGTAATAAACATATATTAATAAAAGTATTACTAAAACAAATTAGATACATTTATCTAAAAAAGGTACTAAAATTTTAATTTTTGTATTAAAATTTGAAAATTTTAGAGCTGATTGAGTAAACATTATAAGAAATGTTACATTTTTTATGAGACCATTATTTAAATAACAAGCCATAATTCAAAAAGTATTCATACAATAAGAAATATTTTAGTACATTCTCTAGAAAATAACATAAATATCAGGTTCAAAAAGTTTTATAGAAAAACATTCGTAATATTTTGAGTTATGAGGCTCGCCTGATAGATTTTGAGCCATTTAAATGCCCACTTCTGGTAGATCAAAAAGCCACTTCCGGTTTTTCTAACTTTATAAAATTGATTGTAACTTGGCATCTAGGTAGTGTAGAAACAAAACAAAGTATGTTTCGTAAAGTCAAAAGATAGCTCTATTCAACAAAATGAAAAACAAAAGTATCTGTCTTGACTGAATTTGGTCATTGTCAACGTGTTCGGATACCTTAAACTAAGACTGTTAGAATTTTTAGATCAGAATATCGTCATCTTCATTGATTCTCAGGCCACTACTAAAGCAATTTCTTGCCCTAGTTCCAATCAATGGAGCTGCACTTAGTTGTCAACTTTTGATTAGTCTTTGATGAATAGTGGTTGCAATGTCCCCTGCAATGTCCTCCTAACTACCACACCCCACCAACGGGAGGTGGTGTGGTGGTCGTCTGATGAGACCCTGTTGTTTTCATTCTATATGTGGAGGGATGTCCACTTCGACCTTCATCTTCCACAATCAGCCTTCCTTCTTTGATCATGCAATACCAGCGACCAACCATTTGGCGAGACATGAGGTCTTCACCATACACGGTTTGCAAGCGCTCATGAAGGATGAATACATTAGTCTCTCGTACGCATACATGTCGGACAACAGCACGCACTTTCGTTGGCGATCATGTTATCAGCACATGTCTTCCTGCAATCGTAATTTGTAGACCTCAGCAATGCCGGTTTGCTACTATTCTCACTTCTTTGGCATCCTGCACCTGCGTCGTTCCTTTAACACTGACCCTCCCGCCATGAGAAACCACTTCCATTGCACCAGCAACGGAAGTGGTTTTTAATGGCAATGGGTTTTTTTTTTCCATCTGTTATACACCATTTTCTCTTTAACACTTTCACAACGAATGTGTCATATATGCACGTCTCAAAATCCCTTATCGAATGGGGAAGTGAGTGAATATTAACGTCGCACTGTTCAGCTACACGAGGGCTTTTGACGATGGGCCTCGTGATTTTGAACCATGGTCAAGTAACGAGGATGACACCTGAGTGGTACCCCCTCTCCCACACCAACGGGAGGACGCTTGAGCTCTCGACAGATTTAACCTTATCGTATGGGAGGCTGTTCAACTCACCTTTCCGTGGGAGATGACCATTCCTGTAGATCAGTACGAACCCTATTCACGGTGCATCCTCCGGTTGCCGATGGTGACATTTGGAGTGGATGCATATGGGACACACCCGTCCCTATAATGGCTTCCGTTGATCAGTACATCGGCGTGAAAAGGTTAAAAAGGAATGACAAAACTTACTTTCCCTCGAGTGACTCTCGTACGAATGCAGCTTTATGTTTTCGTAACTGTCGATATTTTCGATTCACCATGAGTCTTCTGAATGACCGGTTTATTTGTGAAAAATTATGATAATACTTTAGAATTTTCTTAAATTTAAAACGAAGGCGAATTCATATTTGGGACTGTCATCATTGAATCTCAAAAAAATATTTCATACTATTGTATGCTTGAGAATCGAATGGCACGGGATAAAATATTGAAATCAAATTTTGAATTGGATATGCAAACAAATAGTGCTAAAGGAATCGTTATTTTTCAAAAATACTAAGGTAAAATTGAAACTAAACTTAAATTGATATTCACATTTGATTCTTTAATTAAAGAATATTCCCGATTCAAGAAGTAAGTAGAATGAAATATTTACAGGCAATCTGAAATAAAATTTAAAAACTAATTTTAATTTAAGGCGTCGAATATATATAGAAGCATAGAACTAAGAAGTAATTGCAGGAAGTGTCGAAATAATCTGATTCTATCTTTCCAACATAGTATTTGATTTTTGATAAATATTGTCGTGTCGGCGATTCGACTTTTAAAAAGAAAACGACAGATAAAGCTCACATTCGATTTTATTTTTCTTCTTTTTTTGCTGATGGAAAACTTTGATGAATCTAATTTTAGTAATCGAAATATACCTCTGCATTGAAATAAGATATTCATCATAAATTTCTCTATTCCATGTCTTGAATGGCATACGTAAACGGTAGTAGAATGGCACTTTTTTTTTTTTTTTTTTTTTGCAAGCATATAAGAGGAAACTTCAAATTATTAACCCTAAAATTTGAAAAGCATTTTTATTCCGCATTTTTGCTGATAAAAAATGCATGATAATAAAATGACTTACAACTTACACACACACATCACCAGATTTCTGGAACTATTGGATCTACAGATTTTAAATTTTGCAGGTATGTTTCTTTTGTTGACTAGAGATCCGTGAGACGGATCTATACGCGGTTCCACTAATATCTCTTCATCTCTTTAAACGAAATATTTAATTCAACCAACTTTCATCGAGTAAGCGAACGTGATTATATAAATTGGGTTTTCGCGAGTTAGCAGTAAGAAAGAAAGAAAGGAAGGAAGGAAGTGAATTGTTGACACGCTTTAGTTGATACGTTAGATGTGTGCAAATAGGAGTTTAACAGAAGTTTGAGAATTAGTTGTTAGTTGAAGATTGAAAAGCAGTGGGATTAATTAAAGATTACAGAGTGTGGAGCCATCATCATTTGATCAAGCCGAAGAGAGTGCCTGAAAGTCTCCCGTGTAGGATCCGATGCATTAAAGGTTCAGGTACTGTGCACTTGATTAAGTAGAAGCTAGTTATTAGTGTGCGACGTAGTTGTAATTGAGCGTATTTAAGCTATCTTAGATTCAGTTGAGGGTTCTGCAGTGGTATCCCCGTGTTATAGAATCTCACCTCCACACTCTACTATAATTCATATACCTTAATTAGAATTGTATTGTGTCTGTTTTGTTAATAAGAATTAATAAATCAAATTAGATTGGAAATAATGTCTGTGGATTATTCAGTTCCTCCAACACATCTAGTCGGGTTTACAGGTAGACAAGAGGGTTCGGATGTAAGAGGTATAACCGAACGTTACCACATCCGTGAAGAACAGAATTTGCAGAGTTTGACACCCAAGGGTGGAAGAAGCAGTAAAAGTCTTTTAAAAATCTCGTTTTTGAACTATTAGTGCAGGGGTAACCAACCCAAATGATCTTCCGAGACATTTCGGAAAAACATTATAATCCCGTGGGCCGCATATAAAATTATATATCTTTATATTAGATTTGGACTCGTTACAAATATTTATTGCAGTGATCGTTTAAAACAGAATGAACTATTATTACTGTTTTCATTATTTTCATGTATATGCAGACTGATAATATAATAATTGCAATATAATGATCAAATGATGTTTAATTTATATTTAAATAATGAGATATTTATTTCTCAATTCTTTCACTTAGTTTTCGTACGTCGATCTCAACGCGTGTATTTCCACATCGAAATTGATTTTACAAGTTTGAACGAGATTTATGTTTGATAAATTTCGTTTCCGAAAAGAGCAATTCGCAGCTGTATAAATCTTTAAAAAGTTATAAGAATCCAGGGTGATGCTGCGGGGTATGGCTGAAATGCAATACTGACCAATTCGAAGCACAGTCAACTCTCGATAATTCGAAGTTGGTAGGACCAATGAAAAACTTCGAATTATCGAGAGTTCGAATAATCAAAAGGTTTGGAAAAAAACTCCCAAAATACACGAAGAGAAATTTTTTTCTAACACATTTAAATTTGAAACAATGTAATAAAACAACAATTGTGTACATATGTATAAAATTACTTTAAAGTATTTTTCAAAAGTACATATTATACAGTATAAATATTATACAGAAGTTAAAAATCCTGTATAGATTAATACATTCACTGCATGCATACACAATCCTACGCATCTCTTCTTCACAATAGCGAATCATCCTTTCTGAACACATGTGTAGCAAGGTCACATGTTAAACGAAAGATATCGATGGCTGACAACAAGTGCGGTAGGTCTATTGTCCACTTGAAAAATAAAGCAATAAAAGTTTCTTATCACCTGAAGAACCGGAAAACACAAAGAAGGGGTAGCAGACAGATGATCATCAAAGGGGTTACGTTTCAGGGGAGACACGCAAAGACAATACAATGCAAAACTTGTAAGCTCCAACTTGTTTGCTACAGGACTGTACATGAATGTGAGTGTTTAAATTGTTGAGAGTTTTATAAGATAGCTTCGAATTATCGCGAGTTGTAGTCTGGCCCCCCAGCCACAGATTTTACTTCTAAATATTAAATGTACCAAAACGTATTGTTTTAGTTCGAAATAGGAAGAATTTTTCGAAGGACTGAGCGTATACTTCGAATTATCGAGAGATTCGTATTATCGAAGGTTTGAATTACCGAGAGTCGACTGTTTCTATAAAAACAGAAACAAAGTGATAAAATAAAAACAATTATTTAATTTATTTCTACAAAACACAACACTAAAAGCAATAATATTACACAAAATAATCGTATTTTGTAAAGTTTTAAAGAATCTCACAGGCCACAAAGTTACTTAAGGCGAGCGGCGGATTGGCCACCCCTGTATAAGACATACAAACATGAAACTTTATTAGAAACGTTTCTTTTGTTGATTAGAGATTCATTAAAAACTGGTTTTGCGGAAATCGATTTCCAAAATGAGTTACGGAAGCGAAAAAAAATGTATATATACTGCCATTTTAAAAATTCAAATACTTTTTAAATCAAGGGGTCAGAGATATAAGGATTGTTCTTTATACAGTCGAATTTTAATGCAAGTATTTAGATATCAAAAATTTAAAAAACACTTAATCATACAATGTCATGAAATACCCAGCGAAGCGCGGCCCGTTTGTGTGTTGTGTGTATACAGCGGCTAGTACAAATTAATACTTATTTTAAAATTTAAAAAAAATGTCCCAAAATTTCCAGAGTCTCCTTTTTCATTATAAAATATATTGGATCATGATAGCCTCGGTGGTAGTGAAACGGACACGTTAACGGGCAGCATTAGTTCGAATCTCGTATTTCCTAAGTTTGTCGTGCAAGAGAAAAAGGTTAATCAAAATCTCCTTATGAATTCATATTTTTTTAATAAGTACGTGATTTATACGAAGGCAAGTAATCTTTCTTTTCTTTTATGAGGGTATATTGTCTTTGGTAACCACATACACACGGGTCATGTGCTTCTGAGATGCCCTAGCGATTAAACGTGGATGAGTATTAAATAAGGAAAAGAGATAATCAGCATTTATCAATTAAAATAGCACTTGTTAAAAATGTAATTTACGGCTTCAAGTTATGGACCTTTTAGATAAGAAGATAACATTATAACTAATCACAGAATATTACTTACATAACAATGTTACCGTATTATTTATCACATCAGTTTTGAATAAATGGTATCTTACTTCATTCTTCCATTTCCTTCGTTGTGAAAACCAAAATGGTTCTATAAAGATTTTTGTGATTAACTTAATATTATAACTGGTCTGCTTATATATTTTCATATAAGAAATCTAATTATAAAATATTCCACCACAGTTCTCCCAACGTAAGGAGAGGCCGCGGTAGCCAAGTGGTCAAGGTATCGGATTATGACATGCATGTCATGAGTTCGATCCCAGAACCACTAAAGGTCCGCCGTGTAGGGAAGCGATGCACGTTAAATCTGTCGAGAGCTCAAACATCCTCCAGTTGGTGTGGTGTGGTAGTTAGGAGAGGGGGTGCCAGCTCAGGTGTCGTCCGCGTCATTTGTCCATCGTTCAAAATTACAAGGTCAGTCACCAAAAGTCCTCGAGTAGCAAATGCGACGCTCATTCACCCAACGTAAGAAATGATGCAAGGGAATTGTGATTTGATGCATAATGTGTGTTGGTGTATGCATGTCTGGCTTTCCTCTTTGCAGGAGCTGTCAGTCACCGATAGAGCGTTGATGAGTGAGAGCCGCCAAATTTCCGATTTTAACAAAATGGTAGAAAATATCGCTCTGCTACATTTTTGGTAAGTTGAGGATCACCAGAACCCAAAGAGAAAAAGAGACCCAATGAGTTCGAATAAGAATGCGAGAGAGAGCAGCTGTGCGTTATCGCAAGAGAGGTGCCAACAGGGGAAGAATCGATTAGAGAAGTGCGTTGGATTCCGAAAGGGACTACTTCAGTGCTGATCGTTACATCTCAATAAATGTATCTTTTTTATGAATAAAAGTCAAATATATTTTGAGAACATCCCGTATTATCTATTGTAACATTTTTTTCTGAAGTCATTTCGTAAATTGAGGCTCTTTGTTTAAATGTAATAGGAGATAAGCTATAAAAGGGAATATATACTTTATTTAACCTAGAGTTGTAATTTTACCTTATGATTTACATCTATATATGCAGAAAACTGCTTAAAATTATGGATCTAATTTGTAAATGAAATGAAAAGGAAAAATAAACTGTGTGCTATTTCTCAAAAAACCGGAAAAGCAATTAAAGATGCTAAGAATATATGAAATGGCTATGTGATATGCCTTATATGGTATCAGTAGCGTAAAGTATACCCTCACATAGCGGAAGGGGCAGGACTCTAGGAGCTCAAATCCAGACGTATTTAACCCATTTATAAAATAGTAAAGGTTAAACTTGACTTTGCAAGGGGGCCCTAATATTCTCCGTTACGCCACTGAATGTGAAATGTTCGTAATATTGTGAAATAGGCGAAAAGGGGGTGGGTGAGGGTGTATTTATTAACGTCGCCCTTAAAGCAACACTAGAGCTACTGGAGACGGACCTCATAATTTTAAACCGCGTCAAACGAAAAAGACGACACTTGAGCTGGTACCCCTATTCAAACTATCATTCCACTTCAATGATGGGACTTTAAGCGTTGGCAGATTTACCGTGCATGAATTCCTCTACACGGTGGGTCTTCAGTGGCACCAGGACTCGAATGCATGATACTTCGTCCACGAGCTAGTGATAATAACATCAAGGCTACCACAACTACTATCAAAAAAGGAAGCTGTAGAAAAATCGGATGCCACATGATATGGTAGGAGCCAAATCTCATCTTGTGGTGGTCGACATTTATTCTATATTTTATATAAAGTTTACACAGAGCGAAAAGAAATTTCGAATTTTTGGAAAATACTAAAATTTCTGTACATTGTATAAGAGGAAACATGAAAATTTTTGGAGAAATGCCGTTTTGGAATTAGTATACAACATATTCACTAACAATTCTTCCCTACCCCCTTTTAGAACGTGTATTTCGTTGAATAAACAGTGTGAAACTGAATAAAAACTTTTGATAATAATTCAATATAAAAATGGGTGGTTCTGCATTTAGAAAGGTAGGTCATTCAACCGATTGAGATTGAGAAGACCTTTTATCGAATAATTTAGATAAGGGAAGTTATAATTATTTAATGCGCCTTGAATAACGTGGCTTTTACGATAAATCGCAGGATCTATATATATTTTTACAAAGAATTATTTAATATAATTAGAAATTTTTGTAAGGTAACAAAAACCTTTCCTTTTTTTCAATTCCACTTCAAATGTATTGATTCGAATGCAATAAAGTACAACAAAAAGAGCAAAAATAATAAAGACTTATCAATACTTTTATTTTTTTATAATTTTTATTATAGTCTATGTTTGAAAATATATGAAAATATTTCCAAAAGATCTTAAAATCTAAAATGAATCATTAAAAATACAACATATTTTCAAAAACCCGAAGGTAATTATGATTCCTGACAAACCTTCGCCATTTTTTTTTTGTTCTATAAAAGATGATTGATTGATAAGATGTATTGCATTCCATCTGATTTCCTCCAGTTAATGATTATAAAAATGCTTATTCTCTATAATTGTGGTCTCTCTCTCTCCATATATAAAAAACACTAAAAAGTTAAATTTGAACATAGAACCATCAGGACACTTTTATATTCAATAAAAAGAGTTGTTTCTTCAATCTCTCATTTAAACAATCGTTTCATAACCATTCGCAGAAAACAATTTCCATTTGATGATTGTATTTTCTGATCTTGGCGACAGTTTCGTGTAGATAAAAAAAAAGAACATTTTCTACGTAATAGTTGTTTTCCATTTACAAAATGATTTTACAGGTCCACACAAATGAATCATATTTTTAAAGCTTAATTTACCATGTATTTTCTTTTCTTTTTTATTAAAAAATATCACTCGCACGTGTTTCAAAAAAGTCGATTTTTTAATCACTTTAAAAAAAATGTTTTCGCTTATAAAAATAGCCCCGCTGAAATTGGTTTCGAATGCTGAGAAATGAAATAGCTAAACTGTATGTTTTTTGCAAATGATTTGACACTGCTTTTGGTCGCAGTTAACTATCATCTTCTCTCACACATTTTTCCACAAACTTTTATTTTTACTATGTCTTTATATTTAATTATCTTTCATTAAATTTTGTACAGACGATTTTTGATATTCTATATCTTATTGTTCATTAATTAAAAAAGTTTTTGTTATTAGATTTGACAACGTGTTTTTGTTGTTCTATGATTGTGCAAAAGCGAAAGTAATACACAGCATCTACTTGTAAGTTTTTGCGTGTGTTCTCGTTTATTGGCCAACTCTATTAACAGGTAAGCAACATTTATTTGAAAATGCGTGTACTTAAATCGAACAAGCCCCATATTTTGGATTTTATTGTGGATATTTTAAAATACAATTTGAAATATAGAATTTTACACAATATAAACAAGATAGATATTGAGAATTCATATTATAAAAGATATTTTTGTAGTAAATATATAGAGATTGTAATAATAAACTCAAATAAGATGCTAGGGGAAAAGTTATTTTACTCCCGTTGAATTTTCTTTATGTTAAATTTTGTTTAACAATACTTTTAACTTAATGGTCTTTTATTTTCGCTGCTCAATAATCGTAAACGGTAAACAGATGAAAGATTTATTTTTTTCTGGAAAATATTTCAGAGAATTAATAGTATACTCATTTTTTTTCTTCAAAAATCTGTGTTATATAATCATAAGTCAAATTATTGAAACTCTTAAGCAATTTATCAAACTGTACTCTTAAAAAAACTGAAGGATCCTCGCTAAACATTGAAATTTTCACCCTATAGTAAGAACAATCAACGGGATACACTGCTATTCTCGTAACAAAAAGGTACAAATTCTTATCTCGCAGGTTAAATTTTTAATGAACTTGTAAAATTTCCCGTGCCAAGAAAACTTTATTATGTTCTTCAGGCAAATTTCCAACATTACCCACACCTCAAAACGGTTTGAATGAAAAATTAGAATAAAATGTTTCTACAATGAATAAGATAGATACAAGAGCATCTTGCGCTGAAGGAAGCTAGCCAAGAATGGTATTCACGAGGACTTGAGAGTTAAGATGGAGGGGAAAAAAAGGGCGTCTAACACGCGAAGGTCATTTGAAGGTTCATCAGCCTTGAAAGTCTGCGTTAATAGACGCGCGTTGAGAACGATGGTCGCTAGTGTACACAAGGAAAGGTGTCGCAACTCATCGGAAAAAAAGAAACATTTCTCTTGTTGTTAATAGCTGTTGGCTATCTCTGCCAGATGTAAAGTTGATTATCACATATGCATCAATAAATTCCAGCACTTCTTTTTTTCTATCGGGCGTTCTTTGATTCTATCAAGTTTAAAGGGTTTATCAACTCAAGTTTCGAATTTGCTTTGCAATTGAAAAAGAAAATCTTGTAGTTTTATCATATTTTATATACTGTTACAGAACGAAAAAAATGAAACTAACGCATTATATAACAGGGAGAATTATATTAATGTTCCATGGTTTCTGTAAGTCGGCATATAACAATGTTCTGCAGTAAAAATGTGCAAGAAATTAAACTAATATAACAAGGTACGACCGATAAATCAAGTGAATAATTGAAAAAAAAAACGTCAGAGTATTATGTCAGAAATTTGCTAAAAATATATCATCGTACCCTTCTCCTGATACGCCGAAAAAGTTCTCAAAAGAATTTGAAACTTCAGGAAAGATCTTCCTTTGGTACAAATTGAAATACCCTGGAAAATAACAACTTGGATGTCTGAAAAATATTGTCAAAATTCATGCATAAATTATTTATTAATGTCGAACTGTAAAGCAAATTGAGGGCAAAATCGAAACAATTGATAACGGAAGTTGAAACAGTTAATGGGTACTTTAATTGTAAAGTTCACGAGGGCCTCTTGGGTGAGGGAGTGAATGTTTATGGTGCAGCAGCCTGTTTTGGCTTAATTAAGAGCCTCTTTTAAATTAGAGCCTTAAACTGTAGTTCACGCCTCTACAATCGTATTCCTCATGTGGTTGCAATTCTCTGCTAGGACATCTGTCAACATACAAGCTACTGTGTTTCTAGATCAGTGCAGAAAGGAAAAATTTAGAAGCTTTCAACTTTTAATCTAACGTTTTCTGTAGTGCAAAGTATCAAGCAGGGGTAACATAAAACAATAAGTTATTATTTGCAAATATTTATCAATGTAACAGTTTTGCGATTATTCATCCTACTTACTGATCACATCTTTTACGCTGGAGCAACTTTCCTGTTTCCACTAAAGACCCATCTTCTACAGGAGCGGCTAAGCTCTAAAGCAATTGGAGCTCAAGTTTCTGACAATGATGCGGTATGGATGTTGAGATAAGGGTGCCAAATTAGGTGTCGATCCTGTCATTTGAGTATGACTCAAAATTACTGGCTGTGGTGTTTGAATCTCTTTGTGTGTGTTGAGTGGAAACATGCTACGGAAGTCATTCAATAAACAAAGAATTTTAAGTAATACCCAAACAAACACGATCGAGAGCTCAGGAGAGACGATTGCTGGAGCCAAGTCGCGAATTCAAGTCCTGATTCATCTAAGAACTGTTGCACAACATTTTCACGTATGAAATTGAAAAAAGGAAATACAGCTGAAGCGTGAACTTCATCAATGGCTCAAAATGACGAGTTTTGCCAGCACTTAACTTAGAGCAATGCTAATTCAAATCATTTTCTCACAATAATTGTCAAACTCATTTTCGATCCACAATCATTTCATTTTGTTTCACAAAAGACAAGCTGAAATTGTGGAGTTGATTACTGGCGATGATCTTCATTACTTTAAACTTTGTCACTTGTTTAGATCGACATTTTAGGGCTTCTAGAAGTTTTTACACTAACACTTTCGTGAACAATGTGACAATATGCCATCTAATTATTGAGACAAAGGCGGATATCCCTTTCAAGATTGCAACAAGCTAAAAGCCGGGGTAAGCATTAAGTCGATCGCGATCTACCAGTGGACCTCCAAGACTTTTTGGAGTGACTCCCTTCTTTAAGGCCAAAAACGTGCAAACAAAAATAAACTTATTTGTGGAACACCGACTCCAGCTAGACTGGAGAATCAGCTTTTCATAATCCATGCGATTATGTGTAGACGACACTTGTACCATTATTGGAAGTGCACGATGACGTTTAACACATTTTCTGTCACTATGGGGGGGGGGGAAGCGATCCCCGCGATGCTAGCCGTGAAATGAGTCTTCCACCACACGCTGACAGAAGATGAAAATAAATGTTCATCCGCTCTTTCCGAGATAACACGGGCTTAGCTATTGAAACATCACCGAACATTTTGCGCTTCCGAGGGATTGGATTCTTGAGTTATCATGACATTCCGTGATAGCACGGCATCTGGCATCGAACGCGTTGAGTATATACGCTGTTTATAGATTCATCATTTCACGTATGTGTCCTGATCACTGCATTGAAAACGTCCATGTTATTTATAGTTGGCAAATTTCATGTTTGGACAACTATAAATAGCAGTTATTTATAGATGTCCAAACATGAAATTTGCCAAGGAAAGAAAAGCAATAAACCTTTTTTTCATAGGAAGGAAATATCATAGCAATAGCTTTTTCGACCAAATGGTCATGCTATGCAGATAGAAGCAAGCAAGAAATTCCTCTGAAATATATTGATATTCATCTGATGCTTTAGCTTTAAAACTTAATTTACTACTGGGCCAACAAAAATTTTAACAAATAATAAATATTCTCGACTTCCTTTTAGCTCACTGTACCTATGCCACTGGGTGGACCGCAGCATCTTGAAAAAATTAAAAGTAGATCGTACCCTGGAAAAGTCTGAACAACCCTGAGCTAAAGCGTAAAAGCGGCGTACTCCGTGTATTTTTTCTCATGAAATGCCTTTCATCAGCTTAGCTGTCCTAGAAAATATAATAAAACTCTAAGAACAGTTATCTAACAAATATCTAGGTGCTCATGAACGTATTAAACAAAAAGAAAGAGTTTTATGGCTTTTTTCAAAAATAAAGGTGTAGCAACGCCCATTTTTCTCTACGATTTATGTTTGATGGTATTAATTTCCGAACTGTTAGGCATTACTACTTTAACCCATGCTATAAATACTTGATTGATTGCTAATTCACGTCACGTTTTCAAAGCAACATGAAATCTATTGGTGACGAACTTCGCACTTTTGATCTATAGTTAAATGGTACACCATACCAAGCTGTGGATATGTTAAGGAAATATGTCATTGGATAGGATTGTGGTCACTAAACTAAATTTGATCTACGCATTTGAGTTAAATTGCACTTTATTTAGATTAAATAGTTATCATTTTTAGAGAAAAAAATCAAAAGCAAAATTCCGTACAGAGCGCGTGCTTGAATTGATTGTACAGAAATGAATACAAAGAGAGATCTGTAGACGAGAGAAAATTAGACTGTAGACGTAATTTGCTGTCTTTTCAATCAACTCAAGGGATCAACCCTACTTGATCAATGAAATTTTAAAGAAGAATTTCAGCAACACATCCGAAGAATATGAAACGATATTATCAAAATTCCTTACGTTTTGACCGCGGAAAAATTTAACTGAAAATTTGAGGGAAAGAAAGATTAACTCTTAACAATTGTTTACGTATTAGGAAGACAAATGATTAATATGCAAAATATAATTTATCTTAGAATTTTCGACTAGAATTAATTAAAAACAGTCAATATCACACAATTTAGTTAAGATCAAGATGTAACATTTATAAGTACAAGTAGTACTATAACAATAAGTAAGATAACCAAAATGAAAAATAAATATCTCTGCATTAAATTTCCAATCGCATTTTTGTCAATTTCAAAGGTTCTCAAAGTTTTGTTATTGACCAAAAATTTCATTCAAGTACAGTTTTTCTAATATTTAAAATATCTGATGTTTTTGTGTAAAATCTATGCATAAGTGTTCATTTCTTTTTACTTAACTAGTGGTTGAATAAGCACAAAATTTAAATTTATGATAAAGTTTTATTAAAGAAAATGCAGAAAATCTAAAAATAACTTTCCTTATAAATATATTTGATCATGTACTCTACAGAAAAAAAAAAGCAATAAAAATATCTTGCGAGACAAACTCTCGATTCGCAAGTTCCATGCATTATTCATTGGGTTTTCGGTTTTCTTCATGCAGAATGTACCGTAAAATTCCAAAAATAACTTCAACCTTCTTCGAGAAAAAGCTTTTACTCACATAATTTAATTCCCACGCGTAGTTTAATTCCTTAAAAAAAAACATTTCATTCTATTTTTTTAGATTTCCAAAAAAAAAAAAAAAATCCATGTCGAATTGTACCGTAAAATTTCAATAATACAATTTCTGAAAATAAATTTCTCATATTTTCAGCCAAATATGTTTTTCTCCTTGGATCCTGTAAATTTGCATATTCCACAATTTTTTTTTTTTTTGCTTATATTTGCCTTTTTTGATAACTTATTTTTCATACGAAATTCCTTGATTTTTTTGTACTTTTAAATAGTTGATTAGGGAGGTACCTTTTGTTTTATTGATTTAAGTTTTTCTATAGAGCTCCCCCCCCCCTCTCCCTTTACGCACCCGCTTCGCTGGGTATTTTATGGTATTGTAAGACTATACATATTTTGAATGTATTGAGATATCTAAATCTCTTAGCATACACATTCGATTACTTTCAAAAGTAATCTTACAGTCCCTGCCTCAGGGGCGTAGCTACCGCTGTATCAATGATACCCCAAGCTCAAGGGACCCAAAGTGTGGAAGAATAAATCGTAAAATGCCGAGAGCCCACCGTAAAGGACCTCCAATGAATTTTGATGAGGGGCCCACTCAGGACTACCTACGACATCGCCCTGCCTCTTCATTTAAAAAGGACAGGTCTCGAATTTCTAAAACGGATTTACATTTATCTTTTACGCATTCGTAAATCCTTCTTGAAAGTCAATTTCTGCAAAACCCAGTCTTAGCGAATCTACTCAACAACAACAACAACAAAAAATGTCTGCTACATTTTAAGAGCATAGGTCTAATATATCAAATTATTTATTTTTCTCCAAAGCCTCCCTTCATCCTTGGGAATCGATTTTTTGCAAAGCTTAATCCCAATACTTATCTACTTAACAAAGTAAACATAACTGCAAAATTTCAAATCTGTAGGTCTAATAGAGTTCCGGAGATCTCGTGATAAGTGAGTTGCTTTTCTCTCAAATATAAGTGTGTGGATATATATGTGATGCCTGCCGATATTTCTAAGCTATGTCTGTTCTCCGGACTGAACATTTCTGCGCATACCTGATAGCGCACAACTTGTTGTAGGAGCTAGAATGACTTAGACGCTTTATAAAGAAGACACCATGATAAGGCGAAAAAAACTATGATCCATCGAGTTTACGAAGACGATTTAGACAGAGAGAGAGAGAGAATATTAACGTCGCACTGATTAGCAACACGAGGGCTTTTGGCGACGGTCCGCGTAATTTTGAATCATGGTCAAGTGACGCGGACGACACCTGAGATGGCACCCCCTCTCCTAACTACCACACCACACCAACAGGAGGACGTTTGAGCTCTCGACAGCTTTAACGTCCCCTACACGGCGGGTCTTTAGTGGTACTAGGATCGCACTCATGACACGCTAGCCATCATCCGATGCCTAGACCACTCGGCCACCGCGGCCGGATGATTTAGACCAGTGATTCCCAAAGTGGTCTATATATTCCCCTAGGGGCTATCTGCAAGGGATCCACGATAGCAAAAAAAATAATTTGGGGGTCCATGAGGTGTAAATGGGGGTCTACGATAGTGGCTCTCATCAAACCAGATCATGACTAATATTAAAAGAAAATTTAATCAAGTGAGAACTAGACTTACCTATTTAACAGATTTATTTACTAAATTTAATGAGGTTTATTTGCAGTTACAAGGCGATAGCATATAAATTTTATTAAAACAAGGACCACATTTCACACAGCCTTTCTTGCCAGAATTAAGCTAAAGGAGCATAATTTTGGATGTTGTCAACATTTAAATGCCCGTTTTTTAAATTTTGAAACTAGGTTTGAGAATGTTTTGACTATAGTAGTACCACAGTAGATAATGAATTCATATGGTCACTTTGGAAAAAAAATGTCAGATTATAAGAATTAAGCTCTAGGAATATGCACAAACGAAGATCTCAAAGTAAAGTTTAGAAACGATATCAACAATTTTAGCATTAAAAAGATATACCTGTTATTTATTCCATATTATGGAATATCTTAAGAAAGTTTTTAATTGTTTTTTCCGATTGAGAAGGCGTTTCAGTGCGTTTGCCAATCTCCAACACAAAAAAGAAAGAAGAAAATACTGGACGCTATTAACCGAGGAGATATATTTAGTGTTAAAACCAGATAAGAGATTGATGCCAAATGTTGAAAATTTATTATTGCATTCCTAGATTCCTCCCTCCCTCTAAAAGCATTTGTTTGTTGCCCAGTTATTTTGTGCATTAATTAAATTTTCATTTAATTGACTAACTAATTAAATTAACTAACATGTGTTTTCTTAAGTTTTAAACTCTTCTATACTTCACTACAGTTAAAAAATTTAATCTTTTAAAGTAAATAGCTCTATACCTGCTGTCAAAAACACATTTAAGTTGATAAATTTGCACAAATTTAATATTAACTCGTGATCACTCGCGCGGGGTGCTCTGTGCACCCCAACGACAAGGAAAGCCACCTGAAATTTCAAAAAGAATGCGCAGAACCGCGATTTTTTCAGTAGCTGCTCATTTTAGGTCATTGACCCTTCAGACATGATACAATCATTCTCGCTCGGACGATTGGAACGTAACGACATTTAAAAACTTATCTGGGGTACTGAGAATTTTCCGCGAGCAATTGAGTTATGTTTATAGTCTGCTCTGCATGTTTGGAAAATGATTAAAATATTTGTTTTTTAATTTCTGCTATCCTTAACATTAATTACGAAGTAAGTTTATTACTGGTATAAACGTTTTTCTCGTGGTTTACAAAAAATACAAAATTATGTATTTTAAAATGAAAATTTTGCAGGTTTATTTTAAAATAATGTCAGTTCAATTTGTATAAAATAAATGTAATATTCTTATTTGTACCCTACAAAAAACATCTTGTATTTTACAAATGTGCATCATTATTGACTTAATATTTTTTTTCATATTTAAATAAACGTGTTAAAAGTTTGGGTGTTCTCTACACCCCGCGAGTAACGACGGTACAAAAACAGGTGCGAGTGACCGCGGGTTAAGTAAGTAGGGGGTCTACCCCAAACTGAAAAACCTGTCAAGGGGTCTATGAGGCTAAAAAGTTTGGGAACCTATGATTTATATATATATATAGACATTGAAGGCATGAAATTTATTCATTTAAATGACGACCTGTGATATATAAATAATTTGCAAATATGTTAATCAAGAGCAATTAAATCCAACTGAAGATTTCCTTCCTTTCAAAGGTCATCGCTGACAGGTGCCATATATATATATATATATAGGGGGGAGGTTACCTCTGGTGTCTAGAGTTAGATAAAGGTTGACAACTATTTCTAGACTAGAACACTAACGTTTAACGATGCAAAGGACAAAGGATAACACATTTAAACATAAAATTAAAAACATAAGTTATTTCTCTTGTAGATACTTCAAAAATGAAAATGCTCACGCGCGCGCGTTGCAAAGTTCTTATTGGAAGAGGAACAACCTGACTTAGAGCTCGTCTGTCTTCCTCCAGCCATCATTTTCTCGTATTCCAGCAGCGAAAGCATTCGACCTGACTCGCCGCCTTCCCTCTCGCAAATCCCTTTACTTTAGTTACTCTCGAAGTGGTTATTTCCACCCTCTGCGGATTTCTTCACTACTCATAAATTGTTTGAATATTGATTTTAAATTGCTCCTTAAATTTAAAAATTTCAACTAGAAGGTTTATTTTCAAGTTTTTTATAATGAGATAACTTCAAAAACAAAACTTTTTTGGGTTTACTATAGTTCCGTCCATAACCGGAATGGGCATTAAGTCGATCGCGATCGACCGGTGGACCACCAAGGCATTTTGGGGTGACCGCCTTCTCTAAGACCTAATAATCATTCCCTCATACGAAGGTCTAGAAATACCGTATTTATTCGAATCTAAGCCGCCATCGATTCTAAGCTGCACCCCAAATTCTCAATATTTTGTGAAAATTGAAAATCTTTAAAATGGCTTATCGATATCCATTTTTACGAAATTAAAACAAATTCAAAAGGAAAGCTTTCAAGAAGTGAATAATTATATTATTTTATCAGTATGAAAAATTTTAAATACATGCATGAAGCTGTAATTGCTATAAATATTCCATCCAACACATGTTTACCCCCTTCGATTCTAAGCTGCGCTTGATTTTCGGTAGCATTAACTTTGGGTAAAAAGTGTGGCTTACATTCGAGTAAATAAGGTATTTTAAAAAATACTGAGGAAAAAATTCGAATTATAAAAGAAAATTTTGTTGAATAGAAAATACACTTTGCTATTTTGGAGGCTATTTTACGAAGGAAATTGTAAAATTATCTTGATTCCAGAAAAAAGTTCGCGAAATAGAGGTTCGTAAAATGGAGGTCCGACTGTATTGTATACTTTCTTTTAGTTCACTACACCTACGCCACTGAGTGGACCGCAACACCTTGAAAAAATTAGAAGTAGGCCGTACCCCAGAAAAGTCTGCCCACCCCTGGTCTATAACAAAAAAGTTTCCTTTTATAAATTATAAGTTGTAGGAAGAGGCAGTATATTTTCCTAGAATCACGTGGAAGCATCAAATATTAACAAAACACTATGTGCTGTGAGCTTATACGACTCCTGGGGTTGTATAAATTTATATAAAGACTCTCGTTGTCTTCTTTTTTTTTTTTTAAAGAAACCCATATTTCTTATTCGAAGGTCAGTGAGAAGTATCTGACTGATAACTGTAACTGTAACTGAAAAAGGAAAGAAAACAAAAAATATTGTTTGATGGAAGTGGAAGATTTAAAAACACGAAAAGATAATTCCAAGCACAAGACGAAAAAAGAGAAGCATCCTTATTTATATTTTCATTCAACGTATTTTTTTAACATAATGCACCTTTTTCTTTTGGCATAGAGAAAATATAAAAATCCTTCATTCGTGACCATACATATTTGTCTTTAGGCAGGGTATTTAGCGATCTATGCGCAGTCACGAATATCGCTAGTTTTAGTTGAATAAGCTTTTGTTGGTTCGACGAACATGGAACGTAGAACGTAGCACAATAAAAATATCGTTCGTCATTTTTGCATTAATTAAAAAGAAGATGGTATTTACCAACAATTCTAAGATAGAAAAAAAAATAAAAACAAGGGCATGTTTTGAAATGTAATAGGCTTGTGTTTTCCGCTGGAAGAATCAAATCTAATAACAGATTCCTCTCAGTGGTATGTAAGAGAAAAGCAAGCCAACTCACTTAAAAATATTGCTCTTACTAATTAATCTAGTCTAAAATAAGCATATGGTAATTATTTAGTAAATGTAGTTTAATATCTGTGTTTAATAATCTAAAAAAAAAAATAACAAGTTCTAAAATTTCTTGATAATTTCGAGAATCTGAGGAAAAAACAATAACAAAGTTTTTTTATGACTTTCAAACTAGTTTGTTATGAAAAATAAATATCATATAATTATCTGAAAATGAAGGGAAAAAATATTTTAATAAAAAAAAATCAGTGTCTTTCTAAAATAAATTTTAAAAATTTATTTTAGAAAAATAATTTGAAAAATTTATTTTCTTTTATTTTAATTTTTTAATATCAGTTAACAAGCATTTGGGTAGATTATGTTTCATAAGAAACGAATAATTATGATTCTACTTTACGTATAGTAAAGAATTTATAAATAAACCGGGAAAAAATTTTTGATTTATTTTTAAAATATTATTTTCGTTGTCATAACTTTTATAAGTTATTTTGGCAACCCACTTTTTTCTTATATGTTTTAGTTCAACTTTTTGGCATCAGGAATAGTGGTCTTGTTCCTGGCGTGTGTGCCATTTGCAATGTCATGTATAACTTCTCTATTTTATAACTAAATGTATAATAAAAAGTAAATCTTTGTAGATTAGAATGTCAAAGTAAAATCGTACAATCCGTATTTTTACTGGATGACACCTATATTTATAATTCAGACTACAATCATGAAGGATTATTTTACAATAATAGAAAACAAACATTTTTTTTTAAGCATTTTTAAAGATGTTTGTAAGAAATTTCGAAATCAGATTACTTTTCCAGATATTGTCAAATGCAACGTGTTACTGTAATTGAAAAGACACATAGAAAACATGCAAAGTACTGAACGATGAGCTAAAACACAAAGGTAGATCTGAAAAACAAAAATATGCATTTTCTCATGCAAAACAATCAAACAATAGGAAATGTGAATTGCAAAAAAAAATTCTGTGAAATATGTGAAGATCAAAACTTTTTTTTTCATTATTCATACACAACCGTTCTCTTTCAATACCTTTCGTTCGTGAAGTTGAACAAAATAGTTCCAAAGAAATCAAGTGTATCGAAATCAATAACAGATTACTTCGGAATAATGCACCAAGGTTGAATGATTCAATGAGAAGCAAGTATTGTTTTCTTTCTTTTATTGCTTTCAGACCCATCAATGTTTGCACACACACACACATTTGAATTTTATAAGTGTTTAACTCTAAACAATAGCGTTTAAAATAATCGAAATTCTCCACTCTAAGTTTCTAGTATGGAGCGAAAATACCAAAAAAATATACTTTGCAGGGCTGGTACGATATCATGTTTTTTTTATTCGTATTTGAAAAAAACTCCATATGTGTTAATATATTTCAAGATATTTATTTCTCTTTGCTTCTCTTAAGTTGTGGTGCCACTGAAGACCCACCTGTAGATCAGGGTTGGGCAGACTTTTCCAGGGTACGGGCTGCTTCCGATTTTTTCAAGGTGTTGCGGTCCACCCAGTATGGTGAGCTGAGAAAAAGTTGACAGTATTTATAATAACTTAATTATAAATTCGTAATACATTTACCTGCATAACTAAAAAAAATAAAAAATTCACGCTTTTAAAAATCGCGATTAAAGCAAAATGCTAGATACAAACATAATAATAGCTCGAAACATAAAAATATCAAATGATGCATTTATTATCAAACAATTCAAAATACATTAAAAAATAAAACTTTCTGTTAAAGTTAGCTTATCGTAGTTATAATCATTGGAAGACTCAGTCGGCAGACTGTCAGCCAATCTTGAATGTTGAAGTATATGATTACTAACTGCTAATCTTCAGACGGTCATTCCAAAATGTCTTGGCGGTCCACTGGTCGATCGCGATCGACTTAATGCCCACCCCTTGTGTAGACAGAGTCATCATACGTTAAAACTGTCAAAGCTTAATGTTCTCCCATTAATGCGGTGAGACCGTTAGGAGAGGAGGGACTTATTCAGGTGTCATCCTCATCACTTGACCGAGGTTCAAAATACGAAGTTCGTCGCCAATAAGCCTAGTGTTGCTTTATAGGGCGATGTTAATAAAGTTCTCCCTCTCTCACTCACTCCAAAAAAATTCCATGCACAATATATTTCAAGTTATTATTATATTCACTTGTATTTCTAAAGTAGATAGGAGCCGCGTGATAGCAGAGCGTTAATGGTCGCGAACTCGTGTCCGCCATTGTTTCTCGCCAATTGGCGAGGGTTTGAATCTTGGTGCCCTTAAAGATCCGTAGTGTACAGTAATGAATGCAGATTAAATTTGTCGGGATCTGAAGTCCTTTCATTCGTGTGGTGCGAAAATTTTGAGAATGAAATCCCAACTCAGATTTCGTCCGTGTCACTTAACTGTTGCTCAGAATTACGAGATGTGTCGCCCTAGAGTTTCTTCGCAACGCGACTTTAACGAACAAATAAAACTTATTTCATAATAGTAATTTTCTTCATATATTCTACACTTCATCACGGTATCCAACACATTTTATTCCATGTATGAAACAAAATGTGTTGGATACCGTTCGAAGAAATCCTAGTACCATGTTGGGATTCGAGTCCCCCATGGTCTGTTCTCACTGCGTCTATTACCTCGTAATGATCCTCACTAACTGTGAAACAAATATGCCAACATCAGGTGGCCTGGTGAATCTTTTGGGGACCACAGTAGCCTAGTGGTCAAGGAATCGGATCGTGGCTGGCGTGTCATGAGCTCGAGCCCAGCACCACTAAAGACCCGCCATGTAGGGGAACGATGCACGTTAAATCTGTCGAGAGCTCAAACGTCCTCTCGTTGGTGTGGTGTGGTAGATAGGAGAGGGGTGCCAGCTCAGGTGTTGTCCTCGTCACTTGATCATGGTTCAAAATGACGAGGTCCGTCGCCCAAAGCCCTCGTGTAGCTGAACAGTGTAACGTTAATATTCACTCAAAGGTGAATCTTTCTGTGAGTGCCTTTCGCGATCCAATCTTTCTGCTGATCATGCATTTCCTTCTGCCAATCCGTAAATCAGGTGCATATCTGTCAGTTGAGTGTTCGTAAGACGTTCCATACTCCTCTGCGGGCGATAGCAGCGATAATGCACAGGTCTGTTTCCTTAATGCTCATGTGAATCACGTCACCTAGTGCCTAACGAAGACTGACGATGGGTTGCTATGCAAATCAGAATCCTTATGGCGTCCTCTAACTCACTTTAAAGTTTGTCCCTATGATCCTGGGACACCCTGTCTAATACAGAATAATACAGCGCCGAGTGACTAAGAGATTAACTAAGTGTTGTAACTTGAACAACTATTAACATTAATATTGTCTTTTCTTCTGGAAAACTATCAAAAATACGAAATCCCACTTATCGAAACGAGGAATGAAAAAATTTTCAAAATTTATTCTAAGTGAAAGAAAATGAATTTTTGAAATATAAATGGTGATGTTAAAATTGAATATAAGTTAATGTGTGTAATACATAAAATTCATGAAAAAGAAGAGAAGTCCCAAAAATTAAATTGACATATTCTTGTTTTCTTCGCAACAGAAAGAATGGAGTTAGCTGTTATCACCGAGAGTTTGACTGCGTCTCATTTGAAGTGTTCCGATTTGTATGATAAGAAACGAGCTGATATAAAATTTTCTGATACAGTCAAAACACACATCGGTTTTAATCATTGATTCAATTGATATCATTCACAGCAATGAACTCCTTTATCTTAACGATATTTTTTTTTTATGAAATATCTATTTTCTTACTCAGACACACACTACTTTTTCAAATAGTTTATTCAAAAGATTGTTTAAAAACATGAGTCTATAGTAAACATAGAGCAGTAAGAATTTTGCGTTTCGGAATAACAACGTGCTTTTTTGGGAGATTTGAAAATACTTTTTTTAAGTTATTACAGTAATATAAATATGAAAGCGGTAATCAAGCACTGTTTTAGCCCCTCAAATTCGACCCCCCCCCCCGAGACTTTTATGGACTCGTCTTTTCGAAGGGCTGATGCTTGAGAAATCTATTGTTGCCGCGGTAGCCAAGTGGTCAAGGTATCGGATCATAGCTAGCGTGTCATGAGTTCGAGCCCAGTACCACTGAAGACCCGCCATGTAGGGGAGCGATGCACATTAAATCTTTCAAGAGCTCAAATGTTCTACCGTTGGTGTGGTGTGGTAGTTAGGAGAGGTGGTGCCAGCTCAGGTGTCGTCCGCGTCACTTGACCATGGTTCAAAATTACGCGTCGCCAAAAGCCTTCGTGTAGCTGAACAGTGCGACGTTAATATTCACTCACTCACACTTGTGAAATCTATCGCCAACATCTTCGCATTGGCTTGGTGTGGGAGAGTAGGATGTCAGCTTAGATGACATCAATGTCCCTTGACTGTGGCTCGAAATTGCGAGATTCGTCGCCAATAGTCCTGGTGTAAACAATTTCAAACATTCATAAGCAAATAAATTCACATCAATGAAAAAAGTTAACATCGCATCTTACAATCACATAGCAACTAAATTTCACATCGGCTGAATTTCACCGAATTCGAATTTATCACCTTCAGTTAAATCAATTAATGTGAGTAGAGAATCATTCTGCGCCGGAGACAATGCAGGTTTGACCTTTTCTTCCAATTAAAATCATTCCAATATACCAAAGTTCAAAATCCTCTTTTACGGGATTAGGAAACGAAAAGAATTCCTTCCATTGTAGTTCCCGCGCCTTAATCTTTTGAGACGTTCTTCGGATAGAGAAGAATTCAGCCGCATAATGGCATCTGGCGTATAAAGTAAATAAGATAAATTCCGATGTGCCCTTTTGAAAGTATAAATCCGTCTGCAAAACTAAAATGAACGAAAGCATTTTCTGATCACACAGAAAGTACACGAAACTACTGTAAAGTGAAGTAACGGATCGTGGTGTAGCGGTGGATTTTTAAAAATTTATCTAGTTGATCATAGATGGCAATAGAAAATAAACGACCTCGAACGTTTTGGACAGAAGCCAATTTAACGTTAAATTGTCGAATAGAAATAATTAACACGTTGAGTATGAAGTTAGAAAGAAGACGGATGTTTGACACTCATGATGGGTCATGACGCGTTTCAGTTAATTATTTTTGCGTCGGTATTTTTGCATTGTAAATGTCATAATATTTGTGGACAATCCTGTAGCCAAAACTCATTAAAATGCTAAATGTAACTATATCATGGATTTAAAACAGCAATCACACAAGGGCTGTTATTCATGTTATAGATAATATTCTTATATTTGAACGTTTTGATGATTTATTTTTCAGTGATTTCAAACTGAGAGAGAACTACGAAAATAAGATTCAAATATACCTTTTTCCTGCTTAGATTACTCATGGGGAAAACCGCTACGATTTTGTTTCCGCTATAAAGTTGTTATATTGACCACCTCAGCAAATAATTTTCGCACATTCCGCTGTCTTATGCAAAAGTTATAAATGAGAAAATTGTTCGACGCCCAGAAAGCTAAATGACGAAGAAATAGTTCTCAAGGTAAACATGACAGCCTCACAACCAGTGGGGTAACGTACCCATTGCAGAGGAGGGAGGCATAATTCTAGGGGGCCCAAAACCTGACTGATGCCTAGTACGTATTTAACCAATTTATAAAATATTGAAGGCAAAATCTTTCTCTTCAGGGAGGTCTAATATTTTCCGTTACGCCATTGATCACAACTGTTGTAAAATTGTCATTTGATTCTATTTAAGTTATTCCTTGAATTCTTGATTACGTATTACAGTAGAACGTCGTTTATCCGGAGCGTCAAATATCCGAACCAAAGTCCGGATGCGTTTTCGAACAGTAAAATGCTCAACAGTTGTTTCCTGTGAGGCCAAAAGTGACGGAAAAACCCAAAGTGAGGGACATTTGGGGGATTTCAGCTGAGTGTGATTTGGTAAACATCTGCGCGGAATATTAGGTCAGTTTGTTTCCAAGTGAGGGGGTGTATACGAGCTGTTTGTTGAGTTTTGTTGATGTAGAAACCTGGATGGCATGCGATGCAGAAGACTGTGGATTTCAAATGCTAATTGATGACGAGATTGTAACGACCTCCGTTCAAGGAGAATCAGACCCTGTCGACGATGAAACGAATGAAGACGAGGACAACAACAACAGAAGTTATCAAATCCGGACGCGTTTTCTGCGTTGAGACAGCTATGGAGTGGTACGAACAACAATCAGTGAGCTGTCCTACTCAACTACTGCTGCTAAAGAGAATTTAAAAAAAATGAAAGTGTAAAATGGTACAGAGAAAAATAAGTGATTATTTTCCACAATCAAGGTAAAATTGCGACATTTTGCAACTACTTTGCTTTTTCTTCAAGCACGTTTCCCGCATGTGATGATTTTCAATATTCGTATAGTGTCCAGTATCAATACTGCATGGATCGCATTCGGTTATCCGAACAATCGCGTATCTGAACGGTGTCCGGTCCCAATTGATTCGGATAAACGACGTTCTACTGTTTTTATATAATAAAACAATAGATTAGTAAAAAATTTCTTAATTTTTGTATAAGAATTATGAAAGAAATTTATCATTATTGCAACATATTTTTTAATATATAAATTTCAATATTCCTGAAAACTGGCATTTGAAAAGTATGACCAGGTACAATTTATTGATAGCTGTAACAGTAGCCCGTTGGGGCTAGTAAGAATTCCAAATTTCTTTCTAATTAAATGAGCGAACTGTCCTTAAAAAATCTTCTAGGAAAGTATTCTTTCAATCAGGAAAAATTCCAGAAACGAGCAGCTCGAAATTCGAGTTACAAATGAGGAAGTAAACTTCACTCAAAGAATCATGAGTAAGATATTGATTTCCTTTAAGCAAATACTGAAAACTTATTCATTCGGTATATTCGGGTTCCCATAGGCATCATCTTATATAATTACCAAACAAATTAAATTATGAGAAAATAAAGTTTGTCAATGTCCAATCGTTTACATTACTTCTCTGATTCATTTTATATTCAGCAACCATAATTTTTTCATTTTTTGTTGTTGTTGCTTATGTCACCTGATCGATAGTAATATCAGATCAAGGTCCACGAAATTCATCTCGGCTAAGGGCTAGAATTTTACGCCTGTCGTTAACCTAAGCTTTAAACCCCCAAAAAGGTGACAGTACGATTTTGCTCACACAACACGATAGATGGCGACACCATTCGGACCCATTGATTTAACGAGCACGTTCTCCGTTTGTACTCGGCAAGCATTTGGTGGCGTCGGGCATCGAACGCAGGCCTTCCGGTCTGGAGTCCGATGCTCTAACCACTAGGCTACCCACGGCCCCTTCCTTCCGGCCCTTTTTTTCCCTTCTGTTATCCTTTTTGAAATTTAAGTCATTTTTTCCATCAAATTTCAAATTGTATTCTATTTTAAAATTGGAACTTTTCATCATAAATGTTTGTGTTTTCCATTATTATTTTACACTTTTAATTTAAATTCATGCGCATTTATATACTATACGTATCCATAAAATAAACAGTCCATCAGAAAGGGAGTTCATTTTAGAAGATACCAGAGGTTTTTTTCCCCTACTGTGGAACAAAATAGTCTGTGGCAGCGCTTCCCAAACTGAAGGGCGCGCCTTCCTAGAGGGGCATAATAACCCACGTGGGTGGCGCGAGTAGGTCGAAAATAAGGGATTATTTAAAAATAATTAATTTACTGAAAGAAAGCAAAAAAATGCATTCTGAAGTATGAAAAGTAACATATAATACTTGTCCTGTAAATTAAAATATTTATTGCTTCTAAGTAACATACAGTCGACTCTCGATGATTCAAACCTTCAATAATTTGAATTATATGCCCAGTCCCTTGAAAAACTCTTGATATGTCGTTTTTGTACACTCGATATTTCGAAGTAAAATCTGTGGCTGACCAAGCTACAATACGCGATATATATATATATATATATGTCAGGTTTGAAAAGGTTAGCTTCAAAATTAGGTGAATAATAAATAAAAATAGAGCGATTTTTTTACCATCGCATAAGGATTTGTGGGTAAATAAGCCTATTTAAAGGTGGAGCGAGCGCTGACGAAGAACGCGTACTGGGAAAGGCTTAGCTGGTGACTCCTGAACGGATTACTGTCTAGTGTTCTACTCGGTTGCGCGCGCAAGGGCCGCCATGTTGGATTTTAGATGATTGCAGAAGAATAAAGAAGTATTTTTCAGAGATGATGCCCTCCTCATTTAACCAGCAGGCCTGGGGCCTGATATATATATATATATATATATATAATTCGAAGTTATCTTATAAAATTCTCTATAATTCGAACACTCATTATCATGTACAATCCTGTAGAAAACAAGTTTGAGCTTACAAGTTTTGAGTTCTTCTGTCTCTGCGTGTCTTTCCCGTAACGAAGCCCCTTTGGTACTTTTTAAAAATACTTTAAAATAATTTTATACATATGTACACAATTGTTTTATTATATAGTTTCAAATTTAAATGTGTCTTAATAATTCGAAGTTTTTCATTGGTCTCTCCAACTTCGAATTGTCGAGAGTCGACTGTATATACAAAATTTAATACTTAAATTGAAAATGTGTACAGTTTATAATTAAGGTCGTTTTGCAACTTTAGCGCTAAAGTAAATTATTATAGTATTCACTACATTGTCATTGTGTGGGGGCAGGCGATGAATATTCTGACTGAAAATTGGGTCACCCATATGGAAAGTTTGAAAAACATTGGTCTATATGGGACGAGAAAAGCTGTTTGCTTCTTATTTAGTCCATTCTGCCTCTGTGAAACATACTGAAAACTATGTCACATTTTTACTTGATCAAATCGAAGCACTAATCCCGTATTCAATGTAACTAGACACTTCTGTCAACGTGCATTGATAGCAAAGTTTATTAAAAATAGCATGTTTTTGTTTTCATTACTTAATCGTAACAAATACGATTTCCTATCAACGTATCCGCATACACAGCCAGTTAATAAATCATTTGACGAACAACCTTCGAAAACACACAAATTTAAAAATTGCTCTAAGTTGACTGCTCTGGGGCGACTTGATGGCGGTCGTTTTAATGTATATATAAAAGAAAAGAAGTTATTATATGTATGATTCGAAGGTATTATGATAATCTTACTTTCTCCTAAAAGATCGTGCAGGGAGGAATCTGAGTAGAGAGACGTCAAGAACCTCATTAGCGTCGTCCTTGTGAGGGCATAGATCGTAGTATTTAATTCTGAGGTCGAAGAAGCTGAATAAATATTCATTTAGCCCTTTAGGATGTGAAGATCATTATTCGTCTTTTCCTAGTCATTTTCGGAACCATTACGCTTTAGAAAAAGCGAAAATTTTTAAAATGACCTCTTTCGGAGGTTAAAGCTTTTAAAATTAATCTTATTCCATTATTTTCATAGTACTTGTATATAAATTCGAAATGAACAAAGATACTACAATAAAAGTCCCTTATTTTCGTAAATGAATAGCTTTAAAAAATAATTTAAAACTATTTACCTTCTTTCTCTTAGCTTTATGATAAACACAATAATATAATCAACCCGATTACAGGTCAAAACATAACCTGAACCTCAATCCTCTATTTCAGGCTTGAAACTGAAACAATTAATTTTTGAAGTGAAAACTTTAGCGGCGTTGGGCACTTTTTGGTAGGGGAAAATCTTATGGTTTCGCGTCACCGACATGCTCTGACTGGCGCACGCGTAGTGTGCTGTTCGCCTTACACACTTTTTGGATGGGTGAAATCTCGTGTGTTCGCGTCAACGACATGCTTACAGCAGTATATCTGTAGCTATACAGCTGACGTATAGTGCTGTGTATATCTTAAAAGTGAAATTCAATGGATTTAGTGAAAAGTTCAATGTGTATATACTGTGCATTGCTCGTTGCGATTCCGAGAATGGGCAATATATATTAATGGTTGACGTTTATATTTCACCTGGAAAATCTATGAGACAGATACAACAATTTTTATTCGAAAATTTGATGATTTATACAAAAGAAGGTTCTGAAATACTCGAAAAAAGATTTGGCGAAAAATATATGATAATGTACCGATGATTTTAAGTGGAGACTTCAATATTAGCTTTGCAGATGATAAAAATCTACCACTAATTGAATTTCTAAATGAAACACTTAATTTAATTATGTCTATGATCGAAAACTCAGTACTACAAAATATAAAACGACTATAGATGCGGTTTTTACGCTATACTTAGATAAATTTGAATCAAACATTTTCCATTCTTACTTTAGTTACCATAAGCCTATTGTATCTTTTTTAGAGAACAAAATGAAATAATTGAAAGTACAAAAAGTCTAAGTATTGTTGAAATTAATGATGACAATGTTGCAAACAATTAAAATAATGTTAAAAATCAAGTACTTTGAAATTTAAGTAAATACAAATACTATTCATAAATAATATATGATTGTATATTAATTGTTATTTCAATTGAATTGTATTTATATTTTGTCATGATCTTTTGTACAGCCCGTAATATATTTGAATTAAAAAAAAACCATATAAACATGCATTTAGTTGTTGCTCGGAGTGTCAATAGATGTGAAAACCAGATTGATGTTGATAATTTTAATTGAAACATTATGAAATTTCAAATTTTAATACTAAAAGTTCCAAGTTTTCACATCTATCGGCAGTTTCTATAACTGCCAATTTTTTTTTAAACTATAAGAAATTGAAAAGTTCCATTGCCAGATACGCGTATGTATTTCCAAAAACTACATAAAAAGAACAATATATGTGTTTTCTTGAACTATCTAATTTACAAATGATATTTTTAGATTCATTGACAACCTGATTAGATTTTCAAAAAGAAGATGATTTTAACAAAAAATTTCAAATCAAAATATTAGTTTAAAAATGGCTATATTAACACAAATATATTACGTAAGATAATTATAAGAATATAAATACAACTTTGGTTAATGACAAAAAGATAAATGATAATATATACCAATCCATATCGTATATATAACTTGAAAATATGTTTTACTCGTAGAAGATATTCAATTGAATTTTTCAGTAAACTACATTTTTATGCATTATAATACTTTACACACGAAGCGAACTTTAATTACAATGAAAATAATAAATTAAGATGTATTAAGTAATAAATTCAGACTTAAAAAGAAATCAAACCGTGATGTTGCCAGAAACTTTAATTATAAACTCGTGAATTCTAAATAAAAAGTAAAATAATTCAATACTATTATGGAGATCTGCGAAATAGAATTATATTTTAAAATTTTCTTTTTTTCATATTCCATTTGAAAAATTCGCAATTTTTTAATGTTTAACTTTATACTCTTGTACTCATCATTTTTTAACTGTTTCTTTCTGAATCCTCCTATCTCTCAGACAAAATATTTTTAAAAATAATAATTAAAAAAAGTTGTTACACATCAAAAATAGAACAAAAATAAACACTGATCTGATAAAATAACATCAGAGATGTGAAATCAACAAAATTTGTGTTGCGTATATAAAACTAGGTAAGTAGTGCCATTTTAACACGCTTTTATCAACTTCACTTGTAAAATGCAACGGAATCTTTGAACTCGGTTTTTATCCACTTTAAAAGGTCAGATTAATTCGAAATTTTGAACACTTGTCAAGGACTGATGACAATACAATAATTTCATAATTTTGTTCCGTTGCCCTGATCAAAATCATAAGAATTAACTATTTCCAGATTCGGTGACTAATTCCATATACCATTTCCAGATATAGAGACTAATTCCAGATTTGGAAACTAAAATATTTAGATACAGTTCTAAAAGCGAAACGCGTCAGCAATTTTTTACCAACGATTGTCTAGTTTTTCTGGAAATGGAAATAAAAAAAAAAAGACTCTCGTGCATGTGAAAAAAAATTATGTTCTAACTCTAAACTCAGACATAAAGTCTATTTTTCAAAATTCTCTTGTCAGATAGATCTGTGGAATGAAACATCATTTATTGCTTCATTTTACCAAAACAGCTAGGAATTGATTTAAATGTCCCCCGATTAAATAATTTCTCACAAACTTTTAGATTCAAAACGTGTACTTTTATGTCTAATGCTGATGCAAGTTTCAGAGAGAATATTGAGCTCTTTTTAGTGAAAAATATCATTGACTTTACACCTTCTTCCACATGAAATATTTCAAACTTAGCTCTTCCAGATTTCCTTCCGTGGGCTTATTCTACATTTTGCAAACCAGGTCGTATCAACGTACTGATAGGATGCCAATGGGTATTCCAGATTCTAAAAAACGACACATTTATAATTAATTCATCAATGAATAAATGATAACTTAAAAAACTAAAAAATATGCTTTTATTGTTGATCGAACTAAAAAGCAAAAAATAATTTTTAATATAAGAATAAAAGGATTAAGAGAAAATTAATGTCATCGTGGTAAAAGCGAGGGGTGCTTTGAACTACATTTTTACACTAACTTAGTATTTCGGAATAGATCTAGTAAGAATTTATAACAATTGATGTATCAAGCCTTCCACGCTATTACTACAGTGACATTAATTTTCTAGTTAATCATTTTATTCTTATATTAAAAATTATTTTTTACTTTTTAGTTCGACTGACCAGAAAAGCGTGTTTTTTAGTTTTTTAAAAAACTATAATTTATTTCATACAGTATTAAATAAAGCAAATCTAAAATATATAGAAGTAATGTGATGTATACCAAGCAATATATTTCCAGTTACTTTATGTATATCGCCGAATATTATTTTCTTATCAACAATTGTATAAGTAAATTTTATAAGTGGTGAATAATAGCTATATAACAAATTTAAATTTGTTTCTGAAGCACGATCAAATCTTAAATTTGAACAATAAAAGTATTTCAGTATTAACTTTTACTACTGTTTTCCTTTTGTTTTACGTAAACATCTTGCTAGCTCAACATAGTTCTGCTCGAAAAAAAATTATCCCCCCCCCCCTTTAAAAAAAAAAAAAACAAGAGTTATGCTATTTGATTTATCAGCATTAGTAGTCGGGTATTTTTGAAGCCATTGCTAAGCAAAACGTGAAGTTAGCTAATTTATGTTCCCTTTTATTTTCCGAAACATTTTATTAAAATAACGCTGGACGCTGGTGGCTGAATTTTATTTGGATTAATATGCAATTGTTCGCTGTACAAAAACTAATTTGCAAATTTCATACACTAGATGAAGACGCATAGAGAAAAATATAAGCGGGAGTTTTTTTGTTTCAATAGGAAGATATAGTGTCCATTGTAGCGACAACTCCACGACAGAAAAATAGTATTTCATTCGATTTACTACATTTTAGGCCTAACGCTTTCGAATTCGGGGACCTCAAAAGTGATGAAATTTTTTAAATACAGATTCCACGTTTGAAACATGTTCACTGTTGTATCTGGTCAACTTACAGCTGCATTATTATAAAAGGATTTCCAGTTCATTCATTTTTAAGAAAAAGTTCTATATAAATTGACCGTGACTGTGTGGAAAATGCTACCAAAATATCACTATACGATAACGCAAATTAGTGCATTTTTTCTATATTTAAAAGAACTTCTTAAGTGCTTGGATTCTTAATGAGGTTAATTTCTCACTTTAGTTTTCAACGGTTGGTTTAATTTCATCATTCATTACCGACTTGATGACCACCGGATTGAGGTCATCTCATGCATCAAGAATTGAAAAATGGTTCTTTTGTTTATATGCTTAATTTTTTATTACTTTATAAAGTGATACACAGCGATTTCGATACTTTCTTTCACTTTTAGATGCACTTGTAAAAGTTAAAGGAATACTTATGTTCTTATTTTTTCTGTAGTAGCTCTATATATATTATTAATTTTGTTGTGGTCAAAAAATTTTGTTTGTTTTTTCCCCTTAAGTTTTTCATCTATTGTTTGTTGCAACGCGTTTAGTTTTTCTTTCGTAAAACTCTAGTTTATCCTTTTTTTTCTTGTTGTTTTATATGAGAATATTGCTTCTTTGTAGATTTTTAGTTGATACAGTTTCATGTAAGCTCTCACGAGCTCAAAAAATAATTTCAAATGTTTCGCAAAATTCATTTTTCATTTCGTCGTTTCCTGACAACGGTTAGTAAGTAAAAATATTAAGTGTTTCGAGATGTTTTTCATAAAAAGAATAACGCAGGTTCGTAGCTACACCTAAAAGTATAACACAAAAAAAATTATTAATAAGTTTTTCTGAAAATAAGTTAGTATTAATTTGGTTTTCAAAGTCAGAAAGCATAGTTGCAAGTTAAAAATAGAAAGAGCAAGTTGTTGCATATCTGATTATGATTAATAAATCATAATCGGATATCCTTTTCCTGAATTAACTGATAAGTTCTACTTCCTCCATTGGTTTTCTGGGAACAATGCTGTACTGCGTTTCATCTTTTTTTTCCAACAATGCTATTCATAAAATTGCGATTGCAAGAATTTTTTTGCGTTAAAAAAAGTCTCTGGTAGATATATCTGATAGTCAACAGATAGTACAGATTGTTATCCAACAAGATAATTTTTTATTTCAGGAAATGAATTTATTCATTAAAGAACTGCCACTGACAATGAGAATGAAATATTTGTCATTTAATGACTGTATTCTATGGCGATGCTTTTGATCTGTGGTAATCCAGATATATTAAACTGGCAATCTATTAAATAGTATATGCAATGTAATACATAGGTATATTAACTCTTAACAATGAAGGTTTAGCTATATTTTCTGGAAAATATAATTAAGCATTAAAATGCAACTAAAACGTACAAAAGAAAAAAAATGAAGTTAAGAATAACTTTTAAAATACAATTTTTGCATTGGAAAATTTTTACAAATATTATTATAATCCATTAAAGAAATTATAAGGTAACTTTTGTTTCAGAAAATATGAAATAAAACAAGTTCTAATTATAATTTAAACACTTCAAATATGATATAACAACACATTCATTATAACTAGGTTTCAATGAATCTCAATAATGTAATAAATGATTTAGGTACCAAAAATATTAGAAATAAATTGAAAATACACTTGTATAAAACCAAAAAAATGGACGAAAAATAATATAATTCTTTTACATTTTTTTTTCTTGATAATCTCAAACACTGTTTTCCATTGAAATGACCAGGTGATTGTTTCAGTTTCAGATGGGTCATTTTTAGAAATATTATGCCGTTCCTTTGCAATGGCTACTTTGGGTTCTTAGAGGTAAATGGAGTCTTGGTGCTTTGACTTGACTACAGTAAAATATTATACTTTTTTCTTTTTTAAACCATTCCTGGGGGAATTTAGATGTATGACAAAATGCATTGTCCTGCTGCAATACCCAGTTAATAAAATCCCAATCAGTATCAGATGACAATATAGCATAGCTTGATATTGTACAGATTCCATATGCCCAGAAATTCTCTATAAATTGCATAATTCATCTTGAGCAAAGGGTTCTCACACCATTACTAACTTCGACTGAATAAATATTTCAGTTCTTTTTTTTTTTCAAGTAGTTTCTCAATAATATAATATTTGAAGTGATCGCGCTGAACTATCAACATTAAATTTGTTTCCATCAGAAAACATTTTAATGGGCTACATATTGGCAACTTTGCATTTGCAGGCGCGGCAAGTCCCCAGAGGTGAAAGCTTATATTTCATAGTGGCATCCTTTAGTGGTGACTCTCGCTACAAAATTTTGACGCTTGCTTAATTTTAATTTAAGCTTTCATCGGATGCTAAATATTGCCCTAATTTGATTTTGCCGAAAGTACCAGAACCAAATTGATACTCTAGAGATGTTTTACAAGCCAACAAATCATATAACATGTGGGCATACAATTTTCTCATCCAGAAAATCTATCGACTCCAGTTGGGATCGAGCCCTCAACCTTGGACTTACGAAGCAGCCACACTACATCTAAGCCACCGAGGCGACTCATCAAAAAATATAAATAATTTGTTTCCAGTCATCGTTTGTTTTTATTATTAATTTTTATTCCATTTCAGTTTCAATAAATTTGAGTGTATTCTTCCTTTTAATACATTTATAGGATTATTTGATTTAAGACTATTCCGAGCTGAGACATGTGAAGTTTTTTTGCGGAAACGTTTCGAAATTTTACAAGTTGAAATACATTTTTTAAAGATGATATTGTTAAAACAAATTGTGGGTCATTGTCAAAATTCTTTTTCTTTGGGATTGTTTCATATTTGTTTGAATCATCTTTTCTAATTATGACATTGGGAATGACAGTTTTAGAACGCTTTATTAACCTATTTCTCTTACCAACACCCTTATAAAATAACCTTTTCTCATTTTGTACTCAGATATTTCTTACCCCGCCAACATTTTCAAATGTAAATCGTGGATTAATCAAACAATAAAAAAATCTTCTTAACTTCTCAGGTAATGCATTCACTAAATACTATCATATGAGCTTTATAATGATTCTAATGGGATGTACAATACTCTAATTTTCTTAAATATAATTTATTTTGCTTATATATAAAAGGCATTGTATTTATATTTTAGAAAAAACTAGTAGATTTTAATTAAATTTAAGATATTTTTTAAAGTTTCCACTATTATAGAACATTTCACTATTAGTGTTAAATAATACACTAAAATTTGTCCAAATTGGGTGCGCGTTGTGCACCGGATTTTACTGTATTTATTTTAATCTCCGGGATATTTTATTTTAATTTGAATCTCTCTCCATTTCTTTCTATAGAGAAAGGAAATTCTCTCTTTTAATATTGATTTTATAATTACTTGAAACTTTTCCCCCCAAGAATTATATTTGAAAAGACAAGTTTGCTTCAAGGGAGTTTATATAATATCTGAATCCCCCCCCCTTAATTTTTTGTGCTTTAGGAATTTTGTGTTTATTAATTTTGCTTATTTATTTGCCTCGTGTTCATTATTCATCAAAACGGCTAAATTTAAAATGTTATTTCAAATTCGCTAAATGTAATTTAATGTATTTTTCTAAGCAGCGTAGATTTAAAGTTATGCGAGAGCTTACAGTTTAAATATTACTAAAAAATAAACCAGCTAGGAACTTAATTTTTATTTTATTTTTCTTATCTACATAGTTACACACATCAGGAGTGTTTTTTCCTCCCACTATTTCTTAATTTTTCGAAGGCCTTCTTTATAAAATTTGGCAGATTGCATCGAAAACCATTGTTCTATTTCTTGAAGGGTGCCGCTTTCATTGTTAAAAGTGGCCGCGGTAGCAAAGTGGTTTTGGCATCGGATCATGGCTAGCGTGTCATGAGTTCGATCCCAGTACCACCAAAGACCCGCAGTGTAGGGGAGCGATGCACGCGTTAAATCTGTCGAGAGCTCAAACGTCCTCCCCTTGGTGTGATGTGGTAATTAGGAGAGGGGGTGCCAGCTCAGGTGTCGTCCGCGTCACTTGACCATGGTTCAAAATTACGCGGACTTTCGCCAAAAGCCCTCGTGTAGCTGAACAGTGCGACGTTAATATTCACTCACTCACTCATTCATTGTTAAAATTTTTGAGCCATATTGTTTTTGTTTTGTGTCTTTGTGTGTGTGTTCAGGAATAAGAATAACGTCATTTGAGGCGAGATTGGGGAAATAAGGTGGATGTGACAAATTCCATAGCTACATCGCTTTGATTCCTCATCCACCGATAAGAGTGAGCAGAAGCACTATAGGCAAAAAGAGGATGACTTTAGTGACCATAACCTTTTTTGGAGATAATTGATCGGAGGATCACGCAGTTTCTTCAGTAGTGTGCAGTAATGGGTACTATTAATAATCTGGCACTTTTCCAGGTAGTCTGTTAAGGTAACTCCACGACAGACCCAAAAAATCAGACAACATGGCCCTCCCTGCAGTATATTACATCATAGACTTATTGACGCAGGTGAGTCGTATTTCCATTTCTTACTCACCTATCTGTTCTCTGGATCCTATTAATAGATCCAGAATTCATCCATATAATTACTAGATGACTAAAAAAAATCTTCTCGTTCTTGTTCCAAAGGATTTGACATCTCCCTTGATAGATAACGCCGTGTTTATATACTTCCGAAAGGAAATCAGTAGTCATGGAGCTCAGCATGATGACACTGAAATGGCGTGCTCATCCAGCAGGATAGAGCCCGCGATCTTCGGATTTGAAGTCGAGTAATTTAACCACTATACCAAAATGAGAACGAACTACTATTAATACCAATAATATTATAAATTTGTCAGCTTTTATGTATTTTTTAAATTTATGATAAAATGACATCTTTATATTAAAAAACTGAAAAATGAATTATGAGGATCATGATTTCACTTTGAAATAGACATTTGGACAAAAGAAGAAAAAAAACCTATTTAAAATAAGCTGTTCAAATTACAGACCGCATGTGATTCCACAGAACGTGTCCATGAGATGGATTAGATAAATATACTCAAATGATCATCTGAAAATTACATCGAGACTTTTCTGAATCAACAAAAAGTAAAGAAAATCTGACTTTATTATGTACTTGATTTCATTGATACGGTTTTTTAGGAATTACATGAATCATGATCATTTAATGGTTTTTTTCTCTCCTTATCAGCTATCAGTAGATAAATACAAATTGATTACTTGTTAACAAATTCGTGAACAAACTGGAATACGCCGCTTTACTTGCTGACAAGGTGTGATATTTGAACTTAAACTGAAAGCGTTGTAAGTCCCGCGTATTGTTAATACGCTTTTATTAGCTTCATTTAAATCTTTGAATAAGATTTTTATCCACCTTGAAGGAGGGAAAATTAATGCTTAATATGGGTCAGATTAATTCAAAATTTTGTTCACTTGTCAAGTACCGATAACAATATAATAATTTAATAATGTTATTCCATTGTCCTGATCAAGATCATCAGAATTAACAATTTTCCATTTCCAGATTTGACGACAAATATTTAGATTGTTACAACCTTAAAGAGAAAACGCTCATGGGGTTAATACAAATACAACAAACAAAATAAAAAATAGTTTAACAAACTAAAAAAAAACGTTTTTATTGTAGATCGAACTAAAAATTGAAAAGATATTAAAGTTTTAAAAAATCTAAACATACATTTATAGAAAATCGAACTGAAAAGTAAAAAAATAATTCTTAATATAAGAATAAAAGGATAAACTAGAAAATTAATGTCATTGTGGTAAATGCATGGGATGTACTATATCAATTGTAAAATTTCTTACTAGTTTCTATTCTGAAATGCAGAGTTAGCGTAAAAATGAAGTACTAAGCACCTCACTCTGTTTTTTTAACACAATGACATACATTTTCTAGTTAAACATTTTATTCTTGCCCCATTAAGAATTATTTTTTATTCCTCAGCTCGATTAACTATAAAAGGGTGTTTTTTATATTTTTTTAACTATAATTTATTGTACATGAAATACTTTCAAGCAGCTTAGGGTGGCTGTGATAACTAGGTTGTCACGAACTCGAGGGTGGCGAGTAGCAAGCTGTGTGGAGTCAAGCTGGTGTACTTCAAATCTTTCGTGGCTCAAAGTTCTCTCGTTGGCGTGGTGTAGAAGTTTGATGTACCAGCTCTCTCACACACACACAAATGTCATTCTCTTAATTTGACCAAGGTTCAAAATAGCAAAATCCGTCACACAAGCATTCGTGCTGTTTTAGAGAGCGACATAAATCAAAAATCAGACCAAATCAAGTAACTTAAATGTCCCAGTAAATAATATAAGATAGTGTTGATAATTATATCAAACAAACAATAAGCCAGGTGTTAACAACCATTGGCTTTTGAAAGTGTGAATGATTGATCATAAATATAGTTTTAAAAAACTAATTTTATGGAGTGAATGAGTGAATATATGAACGTCGCACTATTCGGATACTCGAGGGCTTTGGTGACAGACTCGTCATGGTCAAGTGACGAGTGTGACACCTGAGCGAGTACCCTCTCTCCTAACTTCCACACCACACCAATGGGATGACGTTTGAGTCTCGTCATGTTTAACGTGTATCGGCCCCTCCTGCAAGGAGGGTCTTCAGCGGTACAGGGCTCGAACTCAGACACGCCGGCCACGAGTCCATTAATTTGATCACAGTCAACCAATTTTATGGAATGCCAGAAACACATTTTATTTCTTTCCTTAAATTTCTGGAAATAGAGGTAAATACACCTGATAGTTTTAATTTATTCATTTTCCTGACAAGAACTTTTCCCATTAATTCCAGTAACGCGAAGCACAGAAATAATATAAAAACACAATATTAAACCCAAAATATTGCTGTTTTGCACCTCCACAAAATCTGTTACCAAATGCTATTATGCAGCCGCCCATCCGGTATAGTGGTCAGTGAAACTGTCTGCGGTGCCGTAGGGACTGGGTTCGAATCCCGGAGAAGGCATGAATGTTTGTGTTGTAATCCTTTCTTCTGTATGTGTTGTATGCCCCCGTGTTATACATTGCGTGGTGCACGGGGTTTATAAATGTTAAAAAAAAAATTTTAAAATGCTATTATGCAATGAATCTTGAAGGGGGCTATAACTTTAATGTGGATAATTTATAAAATTTTATTTCTATTTTTAAAAAAAAATCATGGCTATAAAATCTGATTACATGTCTGAAAAAACATGGTGTATGGATTAAATTTCTCGCCTGTGCAACAGATTGGCCATTTCAGACAACGTGTCTGTCGGACTAAAGCCTGCAAGACTCACAAAGGGTATGTGAGTGAATATTAACGTCCCTCTGTTCAACTACAAGGGGCTTTTGGGGACGGTCCACGTCATTTTGAACCATGGTCAAGTGGTGCGGACGACACCTGAGCTGGCACCCCCCCCCTCTCCTAACTACCACATCACACCAACGGGAGGACGTTTGAGCTCTCGACAGATTTTACGTGCATCGCTTCCCTACACGACGGGTCTTAAGTGGTACTGGGATCGAACTCATGACATCTAGGGGTATGTGTACAAAATACTTTATCTCTGATAATTCATACGTAACAGTTCAGCATGGCATCTCTGAATACAGAGATTAATAGATTAATTTTAAAATGTTGAAAGGGAGGACAAGTAGGAGGACACTTTTTGAGGGAGGACAGAGCTTATAAAAGAACTGTCCTCCCAAAAGGAAGACGATTAGTCACCTAATTGGAGACCGACTTCACAACTCTTAGCCTCGAAGAATCGACGAAGACAACTGCCTAACATACCACTGAATAAACTTCCACACCACACACACGCGAGGACTTTGAGGATAATTTCAACGTGTATCAACCTTTTTACATTGCAATTCTTCAGTGGCAACAGACTCATCAGGAATAATGCCGGTCACGATTTCGTGAACATGACGTCTCAACTACTGTCTTCAAATTTAGTCTTTTAGGAGATAATAGCCTTTGTTTCTCCATATCCCACAAAGAACCAACTGTAACTGTAACTACCACCACCAGTTTTTGTTTCACAAAAAAAAGATATTTGTTAATTACAATATTATAGTTTCGTGAATAGTCTGTGTTAACATAAAGTAAAATCAATAAATTGATTTCATTTATACACTCTACACACATACAACACTGTATTTACTTTGTGTCCAGTAATATTCACATTAATTATATAGAAACGAGCCGTGTTTGTGAATATTTAAAAAAAAATGAATAATAAAGCCTGTATCTAAAAGTCAAAACAAAATAATTTGCAATCATGTTATTTTCTAATAAAAAAAGAAATTAAAACCAAAAAATGTGTGCATGTAAATGGCAAAACAGAGTTATGAAAATAAAAAATACTAGGATTTCGCTTGGGACCTTTCATTTTTCAGTATCAATATTTTCTCTACCGTTATATGGAACGATAAATAGAAAAGCGCGTGTCTCTATCGCATGTTTTCTTAATCGAAAAATAAACATTGAACCCTTATAATGTTTTATTCAAGTACATTCGAGCAGTTCTGCAAATAAAAATTGCAGTATTTTGCGGATTTAATAGAGCAAGCTAAATAAAAATTTTGAATCAATTATTGATAATCTCTTACTTCGAATTTCATTTAATTTGATTTATGAAGTCGTACACTCTCTCTAAAGCATCACGAGAGCTGTTGGTGACAGACTTTTTTATTTTGAACCTCGGTCAAATAACAAGGACGACTCCTGAGTAACACCTTTTCTCAGAAATTCCACACCACGTTAAATTAAATATGCATTGGTCCCTCAACATTTGAACTACGAAAATGTAATTTTTAGTGCAAATTTTCTAACGAGTTCTTATAAATTTTTGAATAATAAATAACGCTAAAAACAACAAAAGTACGCGCGCGCGTGTGTGTGTGTGTGTGTGTGTGTGTGTGTCAATTCAAAACCATAGTTTTGAAAAGTAATACGAGCTCGATATATTTTTA
Organism: Trichonephila clavata; assembly: GCA_019973975.1. Lineage (NCBI taxonomy): Eukaryota > Metazoa > Arthropoda > Arachnida > Araneae > Nephilidae > Trichonephila > Trichonephila clavata. Next base: position 188,259 of record BMAO01039189.1, read on the forward strand.
TTCTCACTGATGCTTTGTAGAGTTTTATTTTTTATTCTAAAATTAAATAAATAGTTAAATAAGTTATACTTCATTGAGGATGTGATTTAATTTTGATTTCCTTTTATTGACGTCTCTCTTAAAAGTTGCATGAAAGCTGTTGGCTAAAGGTCTTGTTATTTTGAGCCTCGGTTAAATGAAGTGGCCGCGGTAGCCAAGTGGTCTAGGTATCGGATCATGGCTAGAGTGTCATGAGTTCGATCCCAGTACCACTAAAGACCCGCCGTGTAGCGGAGCGATGCACGTTAAATCTGTCGAGAACTCAAACGTCCTCCCGTTGGTGTGGTAGTTAGGAGAGGGGGTGCCAGCTCAGGTGTCGTCCGCGTCACTTGACCATGGTTCAAAATTACGCGGACCGTCGCCAAATGCCCTCGTGTAGCTAAAACAGTGCGACGTTAATATTCACTCACTCACTCACTCACTCGGTTAAGTGAAGAGTACGGCATTTAAGCTGTGTGTGTGGCACCTTATTCTCCAAAATTCCATATCACGTCGAGGCAGCGGTGGCCTAGTGGTCAAGTTATCGGATCAGTTCTTGCCCAGTACCACTGATGACCCACCGTGTATGGGGCCGATGCACGTTAAATATGTCGAGGTTCAAACGTCCTTTCGTTAGTGTGGTGTGGTAGTTAGAAGAGGGGTGCCTGCTCAGGTGTCGTCCTCGTCACTTAAGCATGGTTTAAAATTACGAGGTCCTTCGCAGAAAGCTCTCGTGTAGCTAAACAGTGCGACGTTAATTTTCACTCACTCAATCCCATATCACGGCATCAAGCATCAATCCTTCTACACCGGGGGTCTTCAGTGACGTCAGGACTTCAACCCGCAACTCGGCAGTGCCGGCCACTCGTTAACACCTAGTTTTTTTTATAAACAAAACCCCTTAGAAATGTTAATATTTTAGTAATGGAATATTTGATTATTTAGAGCAGGGGCTCTTCACCCCTTATTCTGGCACATCTGGGCACATCTGACAAGTAAAAAATTGCTCTGGGGTGCAGTTCACAAATAAAAGTATAATGATTCTTAATACTTCTTTATTTTTTCAATTATAAGCATCATAAACAATATCCGACACTAAAAGGTAAACAAAAAAAATTTGACAAATTTACATTTAACGCGATTTTTAGCATTGCATATATCCACTACTTTTTAAAAACAAAACGTATAAAATGATATTCCCAGTCTAACAGGTGGCCGCGGTAGCCAAGTGGTCTAGGCATCGGATCATGGCTAACGTGTCATGAGTTCGATCCCAGTACCACTGAAGACCCACCGTGTAGGGGAGTGATGCACGTTAAATCTGCCGATTTCTGATTTTATAAAATGGATGTAACTTGGCCTCTAAGTAACGTTTAAGCAAAACAACGTACATTTTGTGAAGCCAAAAGAAAGCTCTATTCAATAAAATAAAAAAACAAAAATATGTGTTCTGATCGAATTTAATCGTTTTAACAAATTCGTATACCTTAAACAATTACCTGCTTCTCTTTATTTTAAAAATAAACGCAATCCTTTGATTAGTTAATTTGTTATCACCCTCCAAGAAAATTTTGCTTTAAATGCATACTTTTTTTATTTTTGGCTATCCATTGCATTACTATTTAGAATAATAAAAAGTAAGCTTCTCTTTTGATCGTATTCGGACAACCAGATAAGAAGTCATGTTTTTATGTATGTATGCTCAAATAATCACATTCCAAAGGAAGAATCTCCCCCCCCCTTATTTTATTGTAAATACATATCAGGGTTATGTTCAAGTAGTTATCTATTTAAATTCAGAAATATTGATAAAACTTCATAACGCCATTCACATATACTGATATCAGAATAAATCAGTTCATTTTAGGTTCATATTAGGCTCAACTTTGATTACGAATTTCTTTTCCTTCGTAAATATCATTAAGGGTTTTTCAATTCCTACTATTAGTTCACTCTCTCCCTATGTATATATATTGCTCAAATTTTCAATTGTTAATTAAATACTTTCTCTTCATCCACACACACACATACATTCAAGTTCAAATATATTTTTTAAAACTTTTAGGGGATGATACGTAATGCTAATACAGTTTTTTCAAATATTAGATCATTAAATAAATTAAAAAATGAATAAATATTAACAAAAAAATAATAGTCCAACAGCATATATATAAAAGAAAATCGTTCTTTGAGTATCCGTAGAGAAGCAGGGTTAAAAAAGACCTTAATTTTGTGACGGATCTATACGCGTCCTTTCACTAACCCTCTTGGGAAATCTTTGGGGCTATGAAAAATATCAACCTTCTCTTTAGAAGAAGACGTGATGTGCAAATTAAGTTTATTATATATAGTTCAGGTTCGCTTGCTAGAGAGTTAGAAAGTTAGTTAACTAAAGGTGACAAAGTGAGATGTAAGTAAAAGAAATACGGAAGATGGTTAGAAAGTCCGTGTGAGAGAAGGTGATATTGATAAAGAAATTGAAGGACTAGTCTTTAATAGAGAAGAAGACTACCTACAGTTCAGGTATTAATCACCTTTAAAAAACGTTTGATATTTAAAGTATTAAAGATGTTTAAATTGCAATTAGTGACATAATCTACCGTGTAAAGCAATATTAAGTTAGAAGATTGATTAATACAAAGTGGCTAATTTATTAGATGTATTCTCCAAAAACGCGACTCTCGTCCCCTCCCTGATTAACCGGAAACATCCTATTTATTGTGATTCATTGAATTGTTTTTGAGGTAATTTAAACACTGAATAAATAATTTGAAATTATGTGGAATCATCCTTCACTTCCTCCTACACCTTTAGCCGGGTCTCAGGGTAGACGGGAAGAGGAGGGGGGGGGGTATTACAATTTAACCGGATGTGAATTATTTAATGATGGTGAAGTGATACTATGCGTTTCCGGAACCATGCAAAGTGAAACTACTCCAGTACAAGATCGGAGCGGAGTTAGGTCGCGTGAGGGAGTGCTTTTTGATGTCGCTCTATAAAGCAACAAGAGGACTATTAGTGAAGAACCTCGTCATTTTGAGCCTTTGTCAAGTGATAAAGTCTTAATCTGAGCCGGCGTACCCTCTCCAAACCTCCACACCCCATCAGCGGGAGAACTTTGAGCTTCAAATGACGATAATTTCGTTACCATTACCTCGGCCATGAGAGTTAAGTCGCAGTTTTGCACTACTACACGTCCAGGTCTTCATTATTACTTAAAGCTACTAAGGACGCCCAAAAAATTAATCCCGTGAAATCTACTCCGCAACATTTGAAGAAAAGTTACTTGAAAGCTCAAAGTAGATTGATAAAAAAATCTAACTTCAAGAGTATTAGCAAAAAAGTAAGCTCTAACTTTGTATATAAATAACATACCTATTCTGTCACATTCATTTATATAATGGTTTAGCCTAGATTTTATTACTTCGAATCTCTTCATTTCATGACCATTTTGAGTAATAGAGTAAACTGTATTGTCGTATAATAGTAGAAGATAACCCCTTAATAGTTTTTTCCAAATGATCAAGTTGGAATGAAAAGTTAGAATGAAGCTATTTGGAACATTCGTTGGTAATTTTGCAAGACAAGTTAAGGTATCCAACAACCCTAAAATTGTGAATTTTGCCAAAATTTGACAATTTTTTTTCTTATTTTTTTATTTTATAGGCCATCTTATTAACTTTATAAAAATTCCCATCCTATTATTTTTCGTTCACTAGAACAAAAATTGCAAGTGTTTTAGTAGAAGCAGATGCCATTATTTTAAGCAAGATATGTCATACTTTAAAACGCGTTTCACTCGAAATGTGTTTTTCTGAAAATACTCAAACGGAGCCAGTGATTGCAAAAAAAGTTTTGAAAATAAAAAGCCGAATTTTTTTGTGTATGTTCTGTGTAATAGTAGAAGTGTTTTAACCTTCAGATTTATCAATCACTGTTTTATTACAAAATTTACAGCCCTTTATGTGAATATAATCACTTTTTTAAGTAATTTCATATAATAACTAAGGTAAAGTGCTCTAGTTTTTGTAAAAATTAAAATATCTCTTATCCTAAAGGTCATTTCAAAAATAAAAAAAATAGCAACACATCAGAATTGAAAATCTGTTCATAAGCTTTTGGCACAGAATGAGCCACGTTTATGTTATTTTTTGTCAATTTTTACCCACTTTTTCCCATTTTACTAACGATAACTTATTTTTCTATTCTTAATTTTAGCATATTTTTCTTAAAATGTACTAATCAAATCTAAAAACAAGAAAAAAATTCTCATAGCTCGATTGTTTTTTAAACTGTCAGAAGTAGTCGCATACCTTAAAAAGTATCCGACTACTTGCGACAACTTTTTAAAAAAAAAAAATGGAGATTCGGGGATTTTTTGTTGTTTTTAGATTTGGTTTAGTACATTTTAAGAAAAATATGCTAAAATTAAGAAGGAAAAAAAAAGAAATTATGAAAAAAATTGGTAAAAATTTACAAAAATTAACATAAACGTGGCCCATTCTGCACCAAAAGTTTATAAACAGATTTTTAATTCTGATGTGTTGCTATGTTATTCATGTTTGAAATGACATTCAAGATAAGAAATATTTTAATTTTTACAAAAACTAGAGCACTTTATCTTAGTTATTATATGATATTGCTTAAATAACAGTGATTATATTCACATAAAGGGCTGTAAATTTTGAAATAAAACAGTGATTGATAAATCTGAAGGTTAAAACACTTCTACTATTACACAGAACATACACAAAAAAATTCAGCTTTTTGTTTTCAAAACTTTTTCTGCGATCGCGCTTTTTCTGCCTCGTTTGAGCATTTTAAAAGAAACACACATTTCGAGTAAAACGTGTTTTAAAGTATGACATATTTTGCTTAAACTAATGGCATCTGCTTTTACTAAAACACTTGCAGTTTTCGTTCTAGTGAACGGAAAATAATAATTTATAAAGCTAATAAGATGGTCTATAAAATAAAATAATAAGATAATGTGTGTCAATTTTTGGCAAAATTCACAATTTTAAGGTAGTCGGATACCCTAAAAAGCAATTTTGAAAAATTGCTTCCGAAATTTTACTAAGCTGAGGAAGTCAATTAATACATTAACATACAATTATTTTAGTTAATATAGAAACAAATTCTATCCACCTAAAATGAAAATTTAAGCTTATTAAATGCCTGTTATCCTTCTTTTCTTTTTCTTTATTTTTTTCTTTTTAATGATTGTATTTTATTGATTGGGATCAATAGGTTGAAAACATCATACTAGAATATAACTGAAACTTTCAGCATTTCAGTCTCATGATCGTTTTTAATCTACCAAATGTAACGTCATGAATAATTAACATTAACTATTTTATATTGGTACAAGAAAATGTTATGGTTATTGAGATAATCAGAAAGGGTAAATACATTACTAGAATCCGCGATATTCGGTCAACAGTGGAAATCTTTCCTTGGGAAGTTCAAACACAGTATTAAAAACGATGACAGAATTTTGGTGACATTTTTAGAATTAGCGATGTCTTTTGGCTTGGCGAAATGGGTCAACGGTATAATACACACTGTACTTAAGTACCAAACAGAGTTGTCCTCAATTAACCTTTTATAAAATTTAGACATATAAACGTCAATTTCTATTAAAATAAATTATTTTCCGATAAAAAGCCATTTTTTTTTTTAAAAAAAAACGCGCGCAAAGCTGTTGAAACGAAGAATCGGTAGAAATTACGGGTTGAGTACGGGATCTCTTAAAACAGCTTAAATTGACTTTAATCTACAATGGGTTAATCCCCAGGGTTGCAATCATTGCTGAGGTCTACATTACACAAAACCTATCCTGCGCTTATTTATTTTACGTATTCAATACATTGTATGAAATAAGTCCCGTTTCTTTTTTAGGAAACTTTTCGAACTTTCCACATAAAAAAGATATTTATTAGGAATTGCAATACCGAGATACCGAATACATTGAGCCATTTGTGCAATTTTGTAATACCGGTATTCACAAATTTAAATACCGTTTTTTCGGTATTTACAAGAAATTTTTTTAATTGTCTCCACAATTGTTCAGGGATCACCAACATAGCGAAATAGTATTCGTTTTTGTCTCCCTAACGGGCGAAATTGATTATACTGTGAATACAAAGTTGCATCGTACAATCAAGAGAAGTTATAAAATAGTAAATCATCTAAGTAGGTGGACCCAAACTATCCAATTGCAGCTCAAAGCGATACTGCATACGCACAGGATTCGTAGTCTGGTATTTGTATCTGTGAAAACGAGGTTGTAGTTGTGAAGAAAGTGCGTAATATTTCAATATTTTTCAAAATGGTTAGTTTGTTATTCCCATTGTATTTGCATATCATACTTTAAGGTTCAAAATATTTTTCAGATTTATTATACACACACTCATAAATAATAACCCATAATAATGGCTAAGAAAAACTTTTAAGAACATAAAAAACCAGTTGATAATGCTTCGATTTGGTTTAATTATTTATATGATGAAAACCAAGGACCACAGACAGAGTTGTGATGTTTACACTTTTTTTGTGATTTAAATAAATAAGATGCTCCTTTATTTATTTTGTGATTCCTTGCATATTGTTGTAATTTATAAGTTACACATTTTTGTGATGTTTACACTCTCTAATAAAACTGGCAATTAAAACAAAGAAACACCTATGTTTTCTTACTTTTTCTAAAATTTCTACTACCGGTATTAAAACCGGTATCTCAGTATTAAGACCTAAAAAATACCGAATACCAGTATTGAACTTTTAGTCTGATATTGCGATCCCTAATATTTATATTCCGTTTAAATTTCACAAAGCGCAACTTATTTTCATTTTTTTTTAAATGGTTTCTTTTTTTTATATCCTTTTACATATATTTTGGAGCTTCTATGCGTGTTTTCCTTTCCTGTATATAGTCCTTAAAACCAGTCTGTTATGCAATACCAGTATATAATTTTTCTTTCAACCTGGCCGGAAGAATGCAAAATCCATTATAGTGTGAGTTGTGTGTTATTACTTTCAATCTAATAATAGAAATAGAGTGTAATGCAACAGTATGGTCCTCGGATCATCATCTAAAAATTCCCTCGCCGCAGTCTGTAGATAAATTACCGTCCACAAAACCGGTCCTCGGAACCATAACTCCAGGAAACATACTTAAGATAAAGATGGCGGAAACTGGGAGTCATTAAAAAAAAATCACTGGTGTGTTTTCTTCGCTAATTCCTAAAAATCTTAAACACAGTGTTATAATAATATATTTACTTTATATAATACCTATATTTTATTACAATAATAGCAATTCATAGTAGAATACATTTGAATGAAACAAATAAAGCTAGTAAATTAATCAAGAATTAAAATCTGAACATTCCTGTAACACTCCATTCCAAGCTCCATTTACATTAAAAAAAATATCTCGTTCCCAATGAACATTTATATAAAGCATTTGAGATGAAATTAAAAGAGGTTTTTAAAGAAAAGATCATGATTGTGGTTGACAAAAGTTGTTTCGGTAATAATAATGAACCAAAATAATTATCAGTATGTATCCTATTGGTTTTAAAGTACCTTATGAACAAGCAAAATTCTTTTATTTAAGTTGCAATATTCGCCAAGACGCCAAGCTCGTTTTTTTACTGCCAAGTTAGGCGATTTTTTAGTTGATTTGATTTGAATATTAACATTGTGTGAATAAGGTGAGTAAGGGTTTATTAGAGTGACTGACTACGTTCGAAACTGTGATTTTGAAAAAGCGTACAAATTAATCATTTTTTGATATTCTATGTCAGTTGGATTAGAATATACGTATTGTTGTTCTTTTTCTAAAAAAGTTCTATACACTTTTCTGGACAACACAATTTATTGAGGACAAACAAATAAATGGATAAAATTATAACGAAATAAGCACACGTCAATATTGCACACAGCATATAGATCGAAGTGTGGTCCCCGAAGATGAAATGTATGGGAAAACGAGTGGGTGCACTACACTGACAGTACAATTTAGCTCGGTTCCACCTCAATTTTGAGGAAGAACACCCTGGGGGAGTGTCAGAAGCATCCCACCTCTCTTCCCCTTCCCCAAAAAATGATATCTCCAATAAAATCCAATAATCTATCTCCCCCCCCCCTTTTTCTATCTTTATTTATTTATTTTTAACTGCTATCTTCTTTTATGTTTCTTTTTAAAAAAATTTTTTTTTTAAATGGGGGAGGAGATTTGGAAAAAAAAAAGTAATCCTCCTTTTGATGAATCATTTCCTTTTTCTGAAAACTGAAGAACCAAATGGCGGGAAAATATCAACAGGAAGTGGTGTGTCATCAACTGGAAATTTGATTCCAAAGAAACCATTTTTTTTTAATGTAATTATTTATGCTTCCTGTTTTCTGTCTTTTTTTTGTCTTTATGGTGCATTTGTTTTGTATATTTTTACTATTTCTTTTGTATTTGTAAAAAAGTTGGAATTGTTTAAAATGTAAACTTTGATTTTTTTTTTGCAATAAAATCTGGTGAGGGTGGTTGTAGCTCTAAACCCTCTTCGGGTGAGCTCGGTTCCTCTGGGCATTCATCATCTTCATCTCTTCCCCTTCCACTAACCTCACGAGAGGACTTGCGGCTCGACGTGTATTTTAAGTACCCCCATGCCGCAAATGCACTATACATTTACAAACATCCATGTCTTCTCCAGGATTCGAACCCAGGCCCTACGGCACAGATGCAAGAGTCGCTAACCACTATACTGGATGGGCGACATTGCTTAATCTAGTAGCATTTTGTATAATCAATCGCTCTTAATATCGGATAAAAATCCAAGCCTTATTTTGTATTCCAGTATTATTCACAAGTTAGAATAATGGAATTGATGAAGAGTTATTCGATTTTTGACGTAAAAACCGTTTTCATTTCCCATCTCGTATTTTATTCATTTCACTGGGCAGAGATATATCCAGAATTGCGTAGAAAATGTACATATCTCATCTAATTTTCATTGGAATCGTATCCCAAGCACGTGCGCTATTGTTAACTATCCAACCGCGTGAAAGTGATACATCATAAAATGTATTTGTAAAATAAGGATAGACATTCCATTATTTGGGCACCTCCCATCATTTATAAGAATAAATTGAAGAGGGTTCTTTTTTTGTGGTAATTGTTACAACCTTTATGCAATTTTCTTGGATCTCGTTGGTAGTTAATTTTGAAAAATATTACTTTACGCGCGCGGGATAATATACATATCTGAAAAAAGTATAATTATTCGTAAAAGAGAATCTTGCTGTTTCAGGAGTGCAAAACCCCTATATATGTCTATGTCTAAGCTAACAAAGAAAAAGTTATAATTATTTTTATTGGAAATTTTAAAAATGTTTTGTGTGTGCGCGCAACATTGTGTGGTGCATCTCTAGTGTTTCAAAAAGAGGTACTTCGATACAAACAAAAAGAGGGGGGGGGGAATAAGTTATTGTTTTTTTGTTAATAAAGTTATAGATAACTTTTAAAAAATAAGTGCACTCACATAAACACGTAACGCATATCCTAAAATGCTCTCCTATTAGGATGTCTTGGCTGACCTTGTTGAAAGAATTCTTTTAATATTTTTTTTCTTCACAGAGAGTTTACCTTATATAATTTTACAATATTTCTGTGATTTTATGTGTTTTTTCCCTTTCTTGCGATAAGTAGATTAATGTTTATTGTTGTTGTTACTAATGCCATCTGATCGGCATGTGCCAGACCGAGGCCCACGAAATTCATTATGACAAAAGGCTTGATCAGTGTTTCTCAACCTGGGGACTACACCCCACAAGGAGGCAATTTGATGCTTAAAGTATCAGACTACCTTAAAATTGTGAATTTTGCCAAAAATTGACAATTTTTTAATGATTTTATTTTGTATGTCATCTTATTAGCTTTATAAAAATACTAAGTTTGTTATTTTCCGTTCACTAGAACAAAAATTGTAAGTGTTTTAGTAAAAGCAATGCCACTGCTTTAAGCAAGAGGTCATGCTTTAAAACGCGTTTTACTCGAATTGTGGGGTTTTTTTTTCTTTCGAAAATGCTCAAACCGGGCCAGCGATTGCTCAAAAAATTTTGAAAATAATTAACTGAAATCTCATTTTTATATGTTCTGTATAATAATAGAAGTGTTTTAACCTATTGTTGTTGTTACCAATAATAGTTTTATTACAAAATTTACAGTCCCTTGTGTGAATACAATCAATGTTTTTTTAAGCAACTCCATATGATAATTAAGATATAAAGCTCTAGTTTTGGTAAAAATTAAAATATATCTTATCCTGAAGGTGATTTCAAATATGAACAACATAGCAACACATCAGAATTAAAAAATTAAAAAATAGTTCATAAACTTTTGGTACAGAATGGGCCGTGTTTAGGTTATTTTTTGTAAATTTTCACCCATTTTTTCCCATTTTAGAAAAATAATTTCTTTTTCTCTTCTTAATTTTAGCACTAAAAGAATCTAAAAACAACAAAAAAATCCCCATATCTCCATTTTTTTTTTTAAAGTTGTCGCTACTAATCGGATACCTGAAGGGGGAGGGGAGGACTCATTTAGACCGTTAATCAAGGGTGTCAGACTCAAAGGCTAACTTGTGGCCCAAGCAAACAAGGTTCGACTTTAGGTGGACACCTAAAAAAAGATCAGTATTCATGTAATTGCAAGTTTATTCCAAAGAATATATTATAATAAACATAAATAAAAGTACTAGAAATTTTTAAGCAGGAGTAAAATTTAACAGATACTTTCTTTTTGCCCCATTGTATGCATTTGTAAGCGTTGATAATATATAAATATTGTATACACATTTTAATCTATCATATGTTTGATATTTTATCCCTATATTTTCAAAATGGTGGCTAAAAAAGAACATTTACTACATACAAAATGTCATTTAAGATTTTATAACAATGCTGATAAGACGAAAAAGTATTCATTACATTTTTGTAATTCACTTTCAATAAAAGACAATACAATCTGAAACACAAAAAAGGAGTTTGTAAATTTTGTTTCCATAAGGATAGAAGTCAAAATACTAATGATGCAATATCCCACATCCTAGCTAAATCGGTTTAAACTTATCTTATATAAACTGATTAAATATCATTTCCCTCGAAACATTTTGAACTTCCATCTTTGATTTTGATTTCTCCCCTGTGATAATGCAAAAAGTACACAAAAAATTACGAAAAAACTGTTCCATTAACAATTTTTAGACATTTATCATTAACGATAAAACAATTCAAACTCTTTGGAATCTAGCAATTTTTTTTTTCTATTTAGATATTATGCCTTTGTTTTCACTAAATTCTTTTTTGTTCTAAATGATTTATTTCTTTTGTGTTCAATATGCTCCTTTGACTCTAACAACTCCAGAATTTTAGAATTGTGATCTTTACAACAACAAAAAATCTCACACTGGGTTATTTAATTGATAATTTGGTTCAAGATTTCATAACCGGGTAAAATATTTCGATGTGTTTTTTTTTTCAGGAAAAAGAATTGAATCGTTTCAATTCCCCCCCCCCTTTTCTTTGACTTCATTCAAAAATTCAGTTGTTCAAATTTAAGCTCAAAAATTACTCTTCATTAAGAGTTAAATAAAAACAGGAAATTCAGGAGAGTATTGTTTTAAATTTTAAATCTCAAAGTGTGTGTGTTAAATATTCAAGAAAAAATGGCGAAAACTTTGAGTAAATCATAAATAGTTCTAAGCATTCTAAAATATTTTGTGCATGCTGTATATATACATATTAAATGTCATTAGTTCTAAAAATTTTTGAAAATTCAACGCAAATTAGAAAATTTTAGTATTTTAACTCCCATTGCTTTTTAAACAGAAACTTTGTCAGAGAACCTTTTGTGAATAAGCTAATATTTTCTCTCATAATTTTTAATTAGTTAATAAAATAAACATTTCATTCCAAATTCTACATAATCGGGTGAACAGAATTATAACTATTCATTAAAATATTTAAAAAATTCATTTTATGAAAGTTTTTAAAAGGCTTTTTTTCTTGAAATTTCTTTAACTTTACTTAATTTAAAGAGGAAAATAAATATTGCCTCATTATTAATATTTTCTAATTATTTTTATATTTAATAAATAACTATATTTATTATTTATATTTAGTAAAGTTGCATTCAGTGTTATCACTTAATTAATCTGCCTTAATTTTGGTAACTAATACGACTCTTAATTAAATTATGTATTCTAAATATTTATATTTTTTTTTTCATATCCTTATAGCAGCAGACGATGTGGGATTTATGAGTCGTGAAAAGAATAATCGTTAGATGAAATGTAAAAAAAATTATTTCTTTATAAAAACTGAATTTTTTGATAAATAATTCTTTTATTCGATACGTGACTAATAATCGTTAGGATGTATAAAACATTTGAGTTGTTCAAAGATCCAAAAGTACAGAACTAGCTTTCTTCACAATATTGCTCTTTACATAACGATTGCGGATCCATATTTCGTTAACAAATATGGCATCGATCCTGACATAAGAAGTAAAACACATTTATGATCATGAAAATAACCCAAAAGTCTTTTTCATGCTTGTTTTTCAAGCAGATAAGAGATGTCAAGCATTTTTGGCATAAGTTGAAAGCATATTTTAACATAACTCAATAAACGACAAAAGAAGCTTCAATCACAATGATGCAACAACAAAAAAATTAATCAATTGATGAGCTTTCAAAGTTCCATGTATTATATTATCTTTTTTTTTAAAAAAATTATTTCTACTACTTATTATAATAACTTCTACACTTAGCTAAATGGGTTATTGGGGCTTATATTAATATTTATACAGTACATTACAGTACATCGATCCGATAATGATGAGCATAAAAGACTTTATAAATTGAAATCTTTTTTCCCCTCAATTCTTTAATATCGTCTTTTGTATGGAAATGATTATTGGAAAATTTATTTAATAATCTGTTGGTATATATGCATATATATTTTTCCTAAATATTATTTTCCATGACAATAAACGGCGGTTGTAGAAAAGGTTTTTGTTGCAACAACTTGGATACCATGTTGTGATGCAAAATGTTGCTTGAAAAATTCGTGGTAAATTGTAGTTTGTACAAAAGCAACAAATAAAAACAAAATGTGTTCAAATTTTAGAAAATTGAGTTAATGTAAGATTGTTTATTTTATCGATTTTTTTCCCATTTGAATTGAAATTAACTCTACTTTTACTTATTACTTTTCCTGTGTATATATGTTAAGAACAATATTTTCATTTTATATAAATGATTCAGTTTGCTTATAGAGTGACGGTTCATAACAGCAATATGAGATAGATATCATTATAATACCTTTCAATTGCTCTGAATTGTTTCTATGGTAATAGTCAGTAATTTTCAACAACAAAAATTATTTAAACACGTAGGTAAACATATCTTAATAAAAAATCAATCAATGCAGTTTGTTTAAAGAACAATTGCTGTAATTTATAATGGCGAGAGAAAACTAATAAATAATTTATTTTTTAGTAACTTTTTATGCAACTTTTACAAAAAGTAATCACCAGAGCCTAGATTTTATGGCAAGTTATATGTTTTGGGAGAGGTGTAACCCTTATAAGAATTTTCATCATTACTGTTGAATAAAGAAATGTGGATTTATCAAGGTTTTTTTTCTTCTGTCATTTGAATCATTATTATTATTTTTTTATTTTAAAGTGATTAAAAATAGTTTTTTTATTATTTTGTAAAATTTTCTTACCAAGGTCATGTTTTTTAAAAAATTGAAGACATTTTAAAAGTTGTTTTATTTTTTAATTTTTAATTTAAAAAACATTTTTCGATCATTTTAGTAATTTCTATGAATTTCGAAAATATGCATCAGCAATAAAGAATAGTAGAATCGAATGTAATTAATTTTTACTTGAATATCATTCTGCGAGAAATTTAAGACTTTACTATTTTAGCTCTTTGATTGATATCTTGATATGAACATTTTAATTCGAAGCACTATTATGGCTATTTACGTACCTCATCATTTGAGAACTATGGTCAAGTGATGAGGATATTACACCTGAAGTCTACTCACTCTCCAAACTTCACACAAAGACAAAGTGAGGACTAAAAGCCTAGTTCGCAACATCTTTAACATACACGGTGGGTCTACGATGGCATCAGAATTCGAATACTCGACTCGATAGAAGCAACGCTGATCAAAATTTCGCAATTTGGACCCCTTTCTTATTGCAGTCATAATTTTAAAGGGAAAACATAACAAAGTAAATTTTCTTTAATGACGAGGGAATCTTAAATCAGATCATCTTCGACAATTTTTAAATTGTTATCTGAGCTTGGGCAAATGTTCTATACTAATACAGGATTTACTTAGTCATTTAGTTAAGAAAAGTCAAAATTAAGGATGAAATTATTTCAATGGCATTTTAATCCCGTGCAAAAATATTCATGAAAGAAACATAAACAAAGCTAAAAAAAATTTCGAAAATTGAAATATTAATTTAACAAAATAATATATGCGAAGGAAGACTTCCGCCTTTTTTTTTATTATCGAAAATACAATCCCAATTAACAATTCAGTAAAAAAAAGTAAAAATAGAAGGCAAGTTTTTTTTGTATTATAATTTTCATACATATTTTTCTCATCTTTGACTTTTACCATCTGTTGTTATTAATGCCACCTGTCTGACGTAGTCAGATCGAGGCCCGCGAAATTCATCATGGTATCGGGATAGATTGTATGTCTGTCGTTAGCCGTAGCTTTGAGCACCATGCAGGTGACAGTACGATTTGACTCGGTTCCACCCCAATTTTGAGGGAGAACACCCTGGGAGTGGTCAGGGGCCTCCCACCTCTCTTCCCCTTCCACCAACCTCACGAGAGGACTTGCAGCTCGACGGCTATTTAGAGTACCCCCATGCCGCGAAGGCACTATACATTTACAAACATCCATGCCTTCTCCGGGATTCGAACCTAGGCCCTACGGCACAGCAGTCAGCATCGCTAACAACTATACCGGATGGGCGACACTTTTACCATCTTTTTAATTGTATCACATGTCTAATGAAATAACGCAATTTTATCTGCTTTGTTTATTTTGACTGAGCCGCAAATTACGATTTCTCTCTCTGTTTTCTTTTTGTTCAATATTTATTTATACAGAAAAATTCTATTTTTTACTCATTTTGAATGGCAACATTCTTGATCAGAAAAATATTCTTTGTAAGAATCAAAACGAATTGTGTTCAAAATAATTGTAAATTGAATTTTACACTGTTTAAAAGTACCATTTAATTTAAAATTATTATTAATCAGTTTAATAAATTTAAGAAAATAAATTTTAAAATACAAGAAATTTATATAAAAATTCATAATATGAAAAGCTATTTTTCAGAAAGCAATTATGTTATACAGTTTTATTTTGTTTCACACTGTGAGCATTTAAAACACCTAAAGAAAAATCACTCTTTTAGGATATATATTTTTATACTTCTATTTTTCTAATTGTATTTAAGTACGCAAAACAAACAGAAAAAAATGCAAAAAAAAAAAATTAAAACATCTAATTTTTGGCAAATTTTTAAGAAAAAACAGATAACTATTAATGTTTGGAAAATATAGTCTGAAAATTTATACATTAAATTTTATTCGTTTTTAAAAAATTCCACTTTTTACAATTTTTTTACTACCGTGATTTCTTGTGTTTATAGCTCCTGTTATATTGACTTCCATAAATTATGCAATTAAATTAAATCATTTTTTATCAATATCCTATTTGTCAATATAGTTAGTACACATAAAAGTTGAATTAAATATTTTTATTCTCAGAATGGAAGTATATATAAATTAAATGTCTGATTCGCGTAATTAAAAACTAACCAAAAATATTATTCAGTATTCAGCTTTAATATCTTCGAAATAAAGTTGCAGGCTTTGTGGGATAAAAATAAAAGTTTGTTGAAACTATTAATGAAAGAGAAGCCATTTTGATTTTGATCATATTAATTCCATGTCTTTATTCGTTGCCATCTTGGCGCTTATTACATCGCAATACTCCAAAACAATACAAAAAAGCGTGCAGTTCGCTAAGTTCGGGATCATTTCTTTATCTGTCGCCAAAGTTATGAGCTAAACAAGGATTTTCTAGCCATTTTATTTGGAAACTAGTGTGTATTTCTTGCTTTTATTATAACCATTACAGTATCTATTTTTGCGAACATTTCGTAAATTTACTGGAGTAAAATGTAATAAAGTTGCTGCAGTGAAAAACACTTAATAAATTGATCGTGAAAATAAATATTTTAGATAAACTACTTCTTTTTAAATAATCATGATATATAATTATGAGAGTTTATACTTTTGTCGTTATATATATATATATTTTTTTTTAAATAAATTTATTTGCAAAACTCCTCATGCTCCACATTGCATAACATGAGGCTTACAGACGTAAGTGGTAACAACATTACAAAACAATAATAATAACAACAACAACAAAAACATAATTAAGAAGAAAAAACATAATAAAGGGGGGACACAAAAAAGGGGGGACATAAAGAGCCAAAACTAAAATAAAGGAAGGGAAGAAATACACAAATATAAAGAAAGGAAAGTATCTGTAAAATTTTAAAAATCTATACTGTAAACAAATTTTCTCAAGACATTAAGGCTTTCAGAACAATTGACTAACAAAGAAAAAATGGGTGGCCAGGAAATACCTAAGCATTTTAACTCCTTTTTAAAATTTTCTCTTTTACAACAATATAGATTACAATACAACAAGACATGTTCCGCGGTTTCAGCGTCCAGACCACAAGAACAAATATCATTATCAATTAAGTTAAACCTAAATAAATAGCTCTTAAAATTACCATGTCCTGTTAGAATCTGGGATAACTTAAAATCAGTAACAAATTTCTTACATTTTAGCCGTTGATAAATGGTCGGGAAAAACTTTTTAGTCCATAAAGCTTTAGGTGAGGCCAAGAATTTGGAGTTCCAGTCGGAAACAGTTCTTTCCCAAGCTAAATGCTTCCAGTGGGACAATGGCACAGACATCGAAAGGCTCATATCTTGGCAAGTTGCCTCTTTAGCCAACTGGTCCGCTCTATCATTGCCGAGATTTCCACTATGGCCCCGAACATAAGAAAAGTGGATATCACAGTCTTCAAGGTTGTACAGAATAGATTGAACCTCCACAACAAGTTTTTCTTTTGAATTTATATTGTGCAAAGAATAAAGCGAAGAGAGCGAGTCGGTGCAAATAAGAAATTTGAGAGTATCGCCCTGACGGAGAGAGTCCTGAATCACTTTTACGGCAAGATTAATGCAGAGTAGTTCGGCTTGAAAAACAGAGCATTCATCTCTTATTCGATGCTGGAAAGTAGCTTTTTCAAATCCTTCTTCGTAAATAACGCAGGCAAGACCAACTCTTCCATTCAATTTACTGCCATCCGTGAAACAAATAGTTTTATAATATTGAAGAACTTCATTTGAATAAGTTACAAGAGTGATAGCCTTTCTACATGAAGGGTGTGGCAATAATGAAATTGGAATCACCCCATCCAGCGTTCCAAGGCTGGTACTCAAAAAGCTTTTGCGAACATCAAGATTGTTCAAAATAGCCAAGTCAATAGGTGGCATTCCAGAAATCGCAAACACTGCTTCATAGCTAAGAGTTTTGTATCCTTTAATGACACGAAGTAAAAACCTCCGTTGCGTTCTCCTAATCAGTCTACTATTAATTTTCTTTCTTAAAGAGTGTCCCCAAGCTCTCGATGCATAAGATATAAGAGGTACTATCCCCTGCTTATAAATCAACTGAAGAACATTAGTTTTCACCCCAAAAGTATTGTTTGCAATTCTTAACAGTTCAAGAAGAATTTTTTCACTTTTGCTAGAAATATAAGAGATATGCTCCTTCCACTGCATTTTGTTATCAACAATTATGCCCAAATACTTAATCTTGTGCACTTCTTCAATTGTTACACCTCCAAGTTTTAAGTTGATTTTTTGATCTACTGTCGATTTTTTATAAATTTTCATTACTTTTGATTTAAGTGGATTAAACTCTAACTTATATAGCTCTGACCATTTAAAAATATTATCAAGAATGTTTTGTGACAAAGTGCAGGCATCCTGAAAGTCTTTACACTGGACAATAAGAAGTACATCATCTGCAAAAGCTATTTTATGACAATTCGGGAACTTTGAGATATTGCAAAGGAGATCGTTCATAATTAAATTCCACAGAAAAGGTCCCATAACTGACCCTTGAGGGCAGCCTTTTTCTAAAGCAATATTCGTTGTGACATTACCCAATGTAAGATCAGCTGAACGATATTGTAAGAAGCTTCTAATAAGGCAAAAGATGTTTTTAGGAACTTTGAAACTTTTGAGCAGGTGCAAGATGCCAGGCCACCAGGCATTATCGAAAGCTCCTTTAATGTCCAAGGAAACTAGAAAAGTCACGTTTTTTCGCTTGCCCTCCTTGACTAAATCACAAAGGCGTACCAAGGCATCCTCTGCTGACCTTTGAGGAGTAAAACCGTACTGGTCGTCACTTAAAAGACTAGACTTTCTTAAATAGTGGTTAAGTCTAGTAATGCAGAGTTTTTCCAAGCACTTTCCCAAACAAGGGAGTAAGCTTATGCAACGAATATTGTCTATGTGCGTCCTTGACAATTCAGTACTTTTAGGAAGAAGTACAATTTTTGCTCTTTTCCAAATCTTTGGGAAAACACCCAATTTCAAGCATTTGTTAAAGAGAGGCAAAAGGACAGAAGGAGAACAATTGTGAAACTTCTTAATCAGTTCATTATTAATTCTGTCGGAACCAGGAGATTTATTTAAACTTAAATTACCTATAACACTGTCAATTTCTGTTCTTGTAAAAGGTATATCATCATCACTTTCATAAACCAAATCAGCTTCTGAACGCAAAACCCTATGTTGAGAATTATCTTGACTATTTGGATCACGAGGAAAAGATTTCCTCAAGATGGCATCTATAGTATCTTCAAAAGAAGAAGTAAAATGTCCAGAGGAGACTTCGATTCCTGAGATTTCAAGTCTTTTAGTAAAATTGTTTTTCACTCCATGAGTATAAATTTTCTTCCAAACATTCAGTACAGTAATATCAGCGAGAAAAGATTTCCAAGAGTTCGCCTTGCTTTCATCAAGTTTGAATTTATATTTTACCCTAATTTGAATGTAATTTTCTCTATAAACTTCCCTCAGAACGGAATTCTTTGTTCTTTGATATCGTCTTCTTGCTGCATTCAATTGTTTACGCATGCAAAATAATTCAACGGACCACCAGGGTACTTTATGACATCCTCTCTTTTTCAAAGGGATAGATTTTTCTGCAGCCGATATAATTATATCTTGCACATCTTGAACACATAATTCGAGACTATCAGGTAGTATACAGTTATTCAAAAAATCTAATACGGCATTCTCGGCTTTAGAACAGTGAGAATAAAACATGTTCCAATTTGCTCTTTTAGTATTGAAAAGATTTGTTTCTGCAGAACAGTCACAAGCCCTAGCTGAACTGGGAATTTTCAGCCCAAAAGAAATCATTCTATGATCAGAGAGGGAATCATAGTCTGGTATAAACCACCTATCAAGTAATCTAAGCACATCAGTTCCAACAGCTGTAATATCAATATAGCTAGTACCCTGACCAGAACTAAACGTAGGCCCATAATCCTCATTTACCGTAAACAATTGCCATGTACTGAAGAATTCACATAACTTAATGCCTCTAGAGTCAGTCACAGGACTAAACCAAACTTCAGACTTACTATTTGCATCCATGCACCAAATAAGTCTTTTTAACACTCTATTCGAAAACATATGCTCAATTTTTCTTAGATCCAAGTCAATATTAACTGAAGGTTCAAAATAATATGAAAATGCAGTAAAATCGTATCCTCTAAAATAGATGTCAATCATTGCAGAATTATAATCAAAATTCCTAGGATCGGAAAAAACTGTAATCGCCATGTTTCGAACAATAATAGCCGCCTTTATAACCTCTGATTTTGTATCATAAAAAATTTTGTAAGTGTTCAGAAATCCAGGAAGCTTTCCTTTCAAACAGTGTGGCTCTTGAATAAGAGCAACATCAACATCATCATTTTCAAGATTTAAAATAAGCTGCTGTGTAGCCTTTTTTGACTTATGTAAGTTAATTTGAACAAAATTAAGATGATCTTTAATGAGTCTAGTCATAGTCAGTTCGAGCAGCAACTTGATTTCTCATGTAGTTATGACAAGAGCAGCTATGCGAAAAAGGCTTATGCTTGACATCCACTTTTTTGGCTTCGCTTTTTAACTTTTTGTTATATCTAATACAATTAACACATACCTGATTTTCTCGGTCTTAGCAGTTATCACTCTTATGTTCTCCGGCGCAAAAATAACAAGATAACATATTTGTGCACTCATTTGCTCTATGATTATAACCGAGACACGAGAAACACCTGTTTATCACTAAGAAGTCTTCAGCATGGCACATGTTCCACATTATTTTTAGTGACCCCACCGCAGTAACACTTTTCCGAATCTTGGGATGAAATTCAATCACCACAGTTCTCACATGTTGAAATTTCTTCAAAACAAAACGAACTCTTGACTCCTTCCAACACTCATTTGAAACAAGGATTTCTGGATTCTGTTCCTGAATAACGTCCAGTAATTCCGAATCGGCAACGTCATTTGGCACATTTCTAATCATCATCGTAGGGTTTTTGCGTTTAGGTACAGTTGGCTTCAGGAACTTAGGATTGGCTTCACAATCGTAGTCATCAGTTTTTCTCTATCTTCTTCAGAACCACAATTAACTAAAATTCTATTATCACTGATTTCTTTTAAGTGTCGAATCCCGATCTTCTCCTTCCTAGGATTAACCTGAGCTTTTTGAACAGTTTTCTGACGTCGCCAGAATTGCAGTTCTCGGCCGCTATTAAAACGGAGCAACACGATGCCTTCCGTGGCGGTTCATTAAGTTTTTCGCCAAGAGATTGCGCCACGACACTGCTATACGTTTTCTTTGGCAAATCCAACATGGCGTCTTTCAAGCTTTCCTTGCAAGCTTCCACAAATTTTTCACTCTTAATCATTACAAAATTCCGATAAACTGAAGATTTTAACTCAACTAGCGCCTGCCTGGCTTCTTCTCTAATCTGTTGGTTCATGTTACACTTCGATTGGAGAGCTGATTCAATGATTTTACACTAATTTTCGAGAGCAGCAAAAAACACGTCATCATCGCTTTCCGCCATTGTTTTGTTTTTTCGTTATATATATATGCAACACTTTTTTTTCATGTCATTTAAACAGTTTTATCAACGCATAGTTTTTTTTTTAATTTATGGTATAAATTCTTTTGAAAACTTGAAATTTTGCACAAAAAATAATAATAATAATTTATGCACGTATTTAACTATTGTATATGTAGTTAAAGCGTCAATAATTGCATTGGTATATTAAAGAAACAATTTTTTTTGTTCCGTGTTATTTTTTAATGTTCTTCTGTTAATTTTTTCACTGTCTTCATTAGTTTATCATGTGTTCAAAAAATTTACAATCAATTTAAACCAATATTGTTATTTTAAAAATGTGTGTGTGAAAGAGGTATCTCTTTTATTTTTTAGCATTGCGTAGTTAGGGAATGAATTGTTAACAATTATAAATAAATACTATCATAACATCTGTCAATACAAGGGAATAAATTTCTGGTTTGGATTGAACGAAATTTATTTGTTTTGCAAATTAAATGAAGTAAAATAAATTCAAATATAAGATAGTTTTTCAAAAAATTGTAATTACAAATCTCCAACTTTTTGAAATTATATTAATAGTGTATGTTTTTCATAAAAATACTCTTTGTTTTCAGCTTCTCTTACATTTTCGTAATTGAAAAATAATTACCCATCGATTGATGTAAAATCTTTGAAAAATGTTGTAGAGAAAAAATGTTAATGACTTACAATTCATATATTTTATAATTAGCATATCTATACATTTTTTAAACACTATAACTCAAAAACTTTTAAACACAATTTTAGGAAATTTAAAATTTAAGTTATAACCAATACTCAAGAATAACTCCGGCGGCTAGCTCAAATAATTTTAATTGGTGGTACATTCTAATTGAGCACGGTTACAATTACATAAAAACAGGAAAATACTATAAAAATACAAAGGGGTTTGCGCGGAGGACATTGGCACATCCTTTCTTCCCCGAGGTGGCAGGCTGACTGGTTAAGTGTTTACATGGCCAGTAGAGGGTGCTCTATTACCATTCGTTACAAAGTTGATTTTATAAGAAATCATTTACTCGGAAAAAAGGGACATCAATAACTCGAGAAAGGCAGTGCAACGCCGAGCCCTGCAGCTAGTTAAAGTAACAACAAGATGCTCAGAATGTATTCAAACGGAAGATGAAACAAATATTAATTATTTACGAAAGTTTTATCAGTAGGTGATAATTTAAATGCTATTAGGAATCAAATACAAGTAAAAATATACTGAAGAAAATGATGAAATAAAATAATTCATTTTGAAAACTTGGATTCATTCAGAAAGTGGTAGCTTTCTCGTCGAATTGACTTAAACAGGTTGATTATAAATACGAGGACAGCGAAAAATCTTGTTTTCGACTGTATATGACGACCGAACATATGTAATCTACATTGGAATGTCAACTTATTTCAACATTGCATCTCAACAACCCAACTGACGCCAAGTGTTTACCCATTTCAGGTCTCAAGGACCAAAACAGAAAATCGAACACTGCGAAAATTTAAAATCACCATCAAAATGATGGATAATTTAATTGTTATTATAATAAAATGCTATTACAACTCATACGAAAGCATATTCTTCTATTGTTTTTTTCTACAAAAAAAAATTATGTTTTGTTGATTAATAGCCAAAGAAACGCGAAAAGAACAGAAAACGCATTTCACAAGAAGAAAGAAGAATGACAAAACAGAAATATTACTATTTAATTATAATTGAGAAGAATGTTTTCTTTTCCATAAATATTCCCACCTCCTGCTTTTTTATGTGATTAATGTTGCAATTTATCACTGTTCTTTTACTACGCGGAACGTGTTACAGTGACTTTAATAAAAAAATTGTGCTAAATATTCCTCAATTTTTACATATTATAATCTTTTTTTTACTCATTATTTTACTTTTCTCTTTTTAAAAAGACATTTTCTAACTATTTTTCATTTTTTATCGCTTGCGACTGTCAAATGTGATTAACATAGAAATCCGCCATTTTCTTTTTATATATTGGCCATAATTCTTAATTTGTGTGAGCTATCACTTAAACAAACTATCATAAAAAATATATATTTAAGGTATTTAATTGTTCTTTTTTACTGTTCTTATTTATTAATCTCATTATTTTTGTAAAATGTGAAGATAAAATTTAAGCAGATATCTTTAATATGATATCTACGAAACTGCTAACAATAAATCAAACTAAATCTTACGTGACACAAAAAAAATTGGGTATTATTCTCAACTATTATTAAATTAAAATATTACTCATTACATTTCTAAGTAGCAATTTTAATAAATTTAATATTATCTGTGCCTATTGTAATTCATTGATACAATACTATGAGCTTTAAGATAAATTGCTTCGTAGATAATATCTAAAATCTTCGAAGATTTTTTCACAAACAGTATATAAAGAATGTTGCTTTTATGTTTATATAATTTCAGAACGACGATACAATTTCCATTTCCTCTGATTCATATTGTGGTTAATGTTTTGAAAAAGGCGAAAAATAAATTTTGTCAAATTGTATCAGAAACTCCTTTTTTCTGTGTTGACTACTATTCAGTATGAGGATAATAATTCGCAAATTGGCGATGAATAAATGGTGGACCAAAATAGATTCAACCACATTTTAAACAGATTTAAAGACGATTCTTATACAATCGACAATTAAGGCAAATTAATTTCGTCATACATTGCAGCAAAACTTGCCATAAATATATTA
>BMAO01039190.1:0-19209 GCA_019973975.1 Trichonephila clavata
ACATTAGTATTATGCTAAAAAGTTTTAATAAAAATACAAGAATTTTTTAATTGCTTTTACTTATAGTACTTATAACATATTAATTCTCTCTCAGTTTAAATATTATTTTAAAACATATTATTCAAAGGGTGTTGGACGAGATTTCCCGGAAATACCTTACTTAGTTTCAAGGTTTTGTGAGTCAGCAAAGCTCAGACCACTAATTTGAGATATCATATGAACCAATGAAAAGAATTTCGAGATCTTGATGATCAAAGAATCTTGATTGTCACTTTAAGAAAAATTATCATTCAAGCAAAGACTCTTCGATAATATCTTTGATAATGACAACAACGATTTTCGTAATTGGGTAATTTTTAAGAATCCAACTTAAAGATATTTTAATACGTGTGTAAATATAATACGTATGTACATTTCTAGTTAATTACAGAGTTTTATTAAAATTCATTTGCAATTGAAATAATAAAATTTATGCGTGTTTACGATTTAAAAAGTAGTATCGCTTACATCATAGGTTCCCAACCTTTATTGAACTGTCACCCCCTTTTTTAGTGAATGTTTCGATACCACCCCCTCACACTCTAGAGAAATAAGAGTGTACATAATACATGGTGGAAACAAGAGTTAAGTTTTTAAAAATATCCTATTACTAAAAAAAAATGTTTTTTTTTTAATTTCATTTTTTTTCTAAAGCTTTAATTTTTTTAACTTGCGAATCTGAAATATCTATTGACACAAATATATTTAAATGTGTGTAATATTATATATTTTAGTCACATAGGTAGGATATTGGTCGAATTGAAACGCTACTGAATTTCTTCTTCATTTAAAAGAGTGGAATAAAAAAAATTTAAGCTTACCTGCTATAAAGACAGGCAGGGGTTTTGATGATACGAAGTAATTTGTAATAAACTATTGCTTTCAAAATAAATATAAATTGACAGTTTCGGCCTTTAAATAATCACGTTAATTCCTGGTTAACATATTTAATTACATTTCTTGGATAATACACGTATTGGAAATGCAGTGGACGAAACATGTTTCCTACTGCTGACAAAGACAACGCGTGCACTTCAAAATTAAAAAGCACTGTATCATTCGGTATAATGTAGGTCTGAATGTAATGTAATCTTAAAGTTTCTCATCCACTTCCCGAACTACCGAAATATGTGAATTTTCGTACATGTGTGATATCGAAATAATTTTAATACATACAATCCAATCAACATAAAGTAAACAGTATTAAAGTTTACTTTTGTTAGTACATAATCAGGGTGTTTTTTTAGTCTTTTTTAGACTACATTTGGTTAATCTGCCCATGTCCCTCCGAGCCATCTCAACGCCCCTATTTTTCTCTGGGTCTTTTACTGCCCCCCTGAAAGCCTCAAACGCCCACAAGGGAGCGTTATCGCCCACGTTGAGAACCTATGGTTTACATCATTAAAAGTACAATTTTTTTCCAAGAAAAATTACTATAACTTATTGTTTCATTTTTTATCCTTCGACAGCAAGAGTTAAATAATGTTGTCGACTTTAAATTCATTGCCTCGTTGAAGGTAAATGAAAAGTTTACAAATCTATCCTCAAATATTTATACTTTGAGAATGTATTTAATAAGAACAATTATACTCAATATGTTGATACACGGCACTCCTAGAGAATCTTATAAGGAACCGCCTATGGGCAGAATCATGCATTCATCATTTTAAAGGGATAACTAATTACATCAAGGAGCAAAGTTCATGAAGGTGTGTTCTTGTAAGTAAGCTAAGCTATTGTGTAATAAAATATAACACGTGTAGCGATAATAGTCATATCTTGAAGATACGATTCATTTTTATCAATTATTTAACAACTTTCATTCTCACTTTAGTTTAATTTAGAGATTTTATTTATTTATGGATGATGTACTATCTTATTAAAATGTGGAGCATCTGCTTTTATAGGATAGGCAATAATAATAATTAAGAAGACAATCTACTCTTATATTGATCTATCCAAAAGGTATTATGTGACACATTTATTAAATGCATATAAAATGCTATTTACACAAAACTTTTATTGAAACACTGTATTATTTTAAAATGAGATTAATTCGATTTTGGTAAAATAATGCAAGACTTTAGTTCCAAAATATAACACGTAGGCGTGGCAACCTAATGGTCAAGGTCACGGACTTGTGGTCAGTGTGTCATCAGTTCGAGCTTAGTGTCGCTGAAGTCCCGCCGTATAGAGCGGGCCGATTCACGTTAAATCTGCCGATTCTCAAATGCCCTATCGTTGGTGGTGGTTGCGGTAGCCAAGTGGTCATCGGATCATGGCTAGCGTGTCATGAGTTCGAGCCCAGTACCACTGAAGATCCACCATGTAGGGGAGAGATGCACATTAAATCTGTCGAGAGCCAAACGTCCTCCTGTTGGTGTGGTAGTTAGGAGAGGGGGTGCCAGCTCAGGCGTTATCCACGTTACTTGAATATGGTTCAAAATCACGCGGTCCGTCGACCAAAGCCCTCGTGTAGCTGAACAGTGTGACGTTAATATTCACTCACTCACCCTATCGTTGGATTAATAGCTTGGAAAGGGAGGTGCCAGTTAAGGTGCCGTCCTCGTCACTTCACCACGGTTCAAAATTGTGAGGTCTGTCACCAATAGCCCTCGTGTAAGTTTTTGAGCAACGTTAATATGCACTCACTAACTCACCAAAATATAACACAGTGAACCACGATTCATTAAGAGAATAAACTCGCCCCTTGAAGGCTATTGGTGACGGAAATTGTAATTTTGAACACATTCAAATGTGTGACATCCCGTTCTCCAAACTTCATTACCACGTCAGCTTGAGGACTTCGATTCTCGACAAATTTTATGTCGAATTAAACTTTTCGTACAGTGGATCTTCGGTGGTACCAGGACAAATATCCACGACTTGACATAAGCAACGATAGCCAAGAGTTCGGGACAATAACCACTCAGTTACCATGGCTACGATAATTAATTGAAAAAGATATAGATGTCCTTTTTTTATGACCTTTTTTCTCGATTATGATCACACGGGTACAGCCGCAACTGGTGGTCTACGGAGCAATAGTGATCCATGAAACCATCTGAAATATTCCACGAAAAATGAAGCGGGTAGTGAAAATTTTTTTGCAAAAGTATTACCACTCCTACCTGTGTCGTATTTAAATATCGGAGCTTAGAATTTTCCGACATTAAAAAAGATTGTGAGTCAAAGTGCAAGTTTCGGATTCAGTTTTACGATGTTATAGATATATTTACGGTGAAAAAAAACATAAATTATTTGTTTTTGATACTAAAAAATAGTGTAAAAAGTATATTTGTTAAAGTAAGATGTGTATTATATAACTGCTCATAAAAATATTAGATTCTAGCTATTTGTTATACGAAATCACACAAACTGTATGTTAGAATAACGGATGCCAACAGCTAGGGTTAATAATGGTTTGAGGTTTGATACATATATATAAAAATGAAGACCATTGCGCTACCAAGGTTTGATGGTTGTCAAATATATCGTCGTGCTCAAAATCTTTACAATGGTGTTCTTTGGATTTGGAGAATGGAAAGTCTGAATTTCCATTCCCAAAATCCATCTGTGCCTATCTCGTCATCTGACTATAATTCAGAATTGTAAGGCACAATGGTTTCTTTAAGAAAACTTCATTCGGGTAAGTATGTGACGGATGTATACGCGACTCTACTAATTCCTCGGGATTCTTCTGGGGAAAAATATTTTATTTCAACCAACTTTCACCGAGTAAGAAAGCGTGGTTAGGCAATTGAAGTATAATATATAAATTCTGTATTCGCGAGTTTGAAGTGTTGGCAAAGAGTTGTCAAGTTAGCTGGTGAGTTAGTGGAAGAGTGAATTATTGTGGAATTATTAAGAGAATTTAGAGCTTATCCATGAAAAGGATGACTCTGAGAGTGGATCCAACAACAGTGATTAAATCCAGATAAGGATCTCCTGCAAGATTCAAGTGTAGGATCTGCTTCATAGAAGTACAGGTATCGTGCTCCTTGTTTAATTAGAAGTTAGCTTATTAGTATGCGATGTAGTTTATATTGAGCGTGTTTAAGCTATCGTGGAATCAGTTGAGGGTCCGTATTATTATCCCCGTGTAATTGAATCTCACCTCCGCGCTCTGCTATCTGATCAGTATCTTAATTAGATTGTTATTGTGTCTGATTGATATTTTGGTGTCAATAAATTAATTGGAGTGAAACATTTCTCGTGCTTATTCAGTTTCACCCACACCTCTAGCCGGGTCTGCGGGCAGACAAGGAGTTTCAGAGGGAAGCAGGAACCATCCGGCATTACAAGTATAGGTTTCTGAGAAACGTCGAAATAAACAATAAGCAAAATGAACAAAGGCACAAAAAATGGTGAATATCTCAGTAAACTTATTAAGAAAACAATGCAGTTGAAAAACATACGGTTGCAAATTTGCGCGAGGGAAGAACAACGGACGACTCCAATGATGTGAATAAAAGATTTAAAAATGGACAAAAATAAGCAAATAGACGAGATAAATCGACGTATACACACAACGAAATACTATAATAGATTATGTTCAATAACTCAAATTGCACTCGTTATAAACAAGCTTCAGAACGTTCCAGAAACGAGGTTCATTATGCAGTTAATCTTGCCGAAACTCAAACAGATAAAGTCTCTCTCTCTTATCGCAGTCAATACACACGATCGAACGCTCTTCTGATTTTATTCGATTTTTATTACAAAGATCCCTCATATAGCATCAAGGTAACAGCTGGAGGGGATAACCCTAGAGCCTTCTGGATGATTCCTGGGTAATAACGTATTTTTTCCCCAAATTTGTCACCAAGAGCGATAAAGTCACCAATTTCGTAACCCTGGTGACATCTTCTATGGTTGTAATAATGTTATTTATGAAGTTCACGTTGAGAAGAGAACTTTGCCTGTAAAACTCAATTTTCCCACAAGGAGAGTATTATTGCAGGGAAAGCAACACACGGGGAGTATCTCAATACTATATCTGTAAGAAAACCTTTTTTTATTTGTGTGTGTTTGGGCGTTATTCAAGTTTTCTATTTTTATTATTGAGTTGTATTTCTTAAGAAATTGTCTCTGTATGATTTGTTATATCCGAACTCCATTAGAGGGGGAAAGACAGTAAAGATATGAAGTAATTTCCTTCTCTCTAGTTGTTAAAAATAAGAGCAACCCATGTTTTTCACACTATTTTTTTCTGTCTGACCACTTGACCGAAACACACATTTACACATGCACCCCAGCGCTTAAAGTCACGAAAGCTGAGATAGGCACAGAAGGTCTTGTCCCTCATGGGTTGTCGCGCCACTGAGTTCAGTTGAGTGGCACGTAATTATTCCAGGTATATTTATTGTAACTCTTACAGGATTTTTTTCTTATTTGTGACCAACATAAACGAGACTTCTTATATTCGTATCATCAATCGAGAATCATTGCAGATCCATTGTAAATACATTTCCAGAATTTTTTTTAAACTTTTAAACTTTATGACCACACAGCAAGCAGCAATAACCAAGGGCAAACAGGAGGGGACCATTATGCTTTTCTTGCGGTTTAAAATCCTTCAGAGTTTAGTTATTTTTACTTTAATTTATTGTGAATGAAGATAAAAGAGATTTCTGGGAAAGTTTAAGAAAAAGTTCCAGCTTAAAGGATTCCAAGGCTGACGTGGGTTAAATAAACAAGGTTTCGGTTTCAATAAACTGACAAAATCTTAGAAACATAGGTTATGACAAGAAATAAAAGTACATAAAAGAATACACACAAAAGGAAAGATAAAAAAATTTTCTACATATATTTGCTCATCTATTACTTCTTTCCTATTTGAAAAAAGAAGACTTAATTGTGTAATACTTTCAAAACTGAACCTATAAATCAACGTTAATATAATTCTACATTTGGCAGAAAACTTACTAGCTTTCATATATTTAAAGAACTTGCGTTTAGAATTAAAGTATTTTATCTGATAAGGCTTTAATTGTGGCATCATCTGTGGAACTATTTATCTTCCTTCACATTTGTAGCATTTTTTTTCTCACTGTATACCCAATTATTTCTCTCGTTCGAATTTGAATATCTGATTGAATATGTTTCGAATATTTTACAAATATTCTCTTTCTATAATCATCTAAATTAAATTTTTTTATGTTTTAAAATTAGAATATATTTGGATGAGAGAAGTCTATTTTCTCAAAGAATTGGTGATCTTAATAATGCTAATTGCATTTTTGCAAAATACTCAAAGAAAGAGAGGAACTCATGAAAGATGAAACATTCTTATGGGTATAAAAGATTCGCAACTAATTTGATATCGGTCCGTTAGAAATATTTTCGCTAAATAGTTATAAATTATCACCAGGTTTGTGGAGTAATTTTATAATCCATCATTATACTGGCTATCAAATATCTATTTGGTGATCGTAACCACGGAGTAGGCGTGCACTCGATACTAACGTTAATGATCGCGAAGGGGGGGGGTGACTAAGTCACCCCAATCCTTTTTTTTTTATAATTATTTTTATTGTACACGATAAAAATCATAATTCCAGTGAATAATTTAACTAAGAGAAAGTACAATTACCTACTTTTAAGGACTTCTTAATTTTCCTTTGATAATTTGAGAAAAAAACTAAATCAAGAAGTTTCAAATGCGCGCTACTTTAATAAAGGACACAAACAAATAGCGAATCGAACAGGTCGAAATCAAATAGTGGACCGATATTTGGTTCGTTCCATGGACAGCTCTTAAGGTGTCCTTTTATCGATGCTTAAATTTATTCAAAAGTGGCTTGAAATTTATTCCTTATAGAAACCATGGACTGACGACTACTTTTCCAAGTTGTCGTCAATGTGAACACTGGCGGGTACTTACGTATTATAGCAACAATCGCCAACTCTATTAATAACTCGCCAAGTTGAAAACCCCGATTTCCTATGTGTCGTACGCGCTGAATTGGCAACCAGGTACTTCGTTTCATGTAATGTCGCTAATAGGTTGCGATGATAGGTAAATACCCACTGACGATATTATTCAAAAACAACATATTCATAACAAATGCAATACTAAATTATAATGATGCTTCGGCACTACTTTGATATCGCTACGATAAGGAATTTTTCTGCCAAAAAGTTACAAAATTTAGCAAATTTAGAGAGCGATGACATTACAATACGATAGCATTATATTGGTCATGGAAATTGTTTTTGGCATGGTTTTAAAATCACACCAAAAACGAGTAGTATACCGGGATATCAAATTAGTTCCAAAGTTTCACCAACTTTACCAATTTACATAATATTAAGAACTGGCATAATCCAGAATTTCGCTTATTTTCTATAAGTTGCCATATTTGATTTCATGATTCCGATAACCAATTACTCATCAGTATAAGAAATGTTGGTTAAAATGTAGAATAGATGGTCACTTGGTGCAGCCCATTTTGGGGCGACCAGAAGCTATCGCAAAACTATTACATAATATTAAATTTAAACTAACAGCTACAACGGATTGGCGATATTTAAAAATATCGCTCATATTTGTAATTTCAACAATCGGTAAATTTCACGTTATTTAATAACAGTGCCACCTGTTTATACTATTAGCAACTGGTATAAGCCAGAATTTGGCATGTATTTTGCATGTTGCCATGCTTGGCTTCGTGCTCTCTATTAAGAATTATTTCCAGAAGCTTTATGCCAGTTTAATTCAAATGTCCTTTGTCATCCTAAAATGCGGCTAAGGATATTACTTAACCTGACGAAATTTATCACGGTTCAAAAGAAGTAAAATTTAAGAGATTTATATGCTTTTGGAAAACACTGTCAGAACTGTAAAGAAAGTGATAAATTCCAACAACTAAAAGTACATAATTTTCTGATTCGCTCATTTGTTTTACCACAAGTAGGAGTTCAAAAAGTTAAAGTCTTTCTCAAATCGAATTCTTTCTTAACCTTATCACCTCACCTCTCACTGACGCACGTACCGCTCCGTGGCATTAACCTCGTTGACAAATCGCTTCCATCCACCCTTCATAAGTCTTTCCTCTACTGCTGCGTGGGATACCGAATCACCTTGCTGCTCATAAATTACCTTTCACTTCCGCGTATTGACTGCGTAGCTTTTGTCTTGAATGTCACGGTCTTTTTTGGTTAGAGCCCGTTTTATTAATGTTCTTCAACTTGGTGGACAATACAGGGGCGGTATGTCAGCCAGGCATCGAGTGACGTGTTAATCGGCAGAAGTCGCCAATTTTGGCATTTAGCAATTGAAGTCACAGCTAAGAAAAATGAAATTCTGCTCAAATTTCAAAGTTACAGTTGCAACAGCGTTTCTCAAACTGTGGGTCGCGTCCCCTCGGGGGACGTGATAACTCTACGAGGGGGGCGCGGGCACATTGAAAAGTCGAAAACAAAAGATTATTTTAAAAATTATAAATTTACTGAAAGTATAAATAAATAAAATACATTCTGACATAATAAAAAATGCAGTACACATTTACTCTGATATAATAAACTTATAAATACATCAGTACTGCACGCAATGTATTTCATTCTTTCTTTAACAATACTATTAGAACATGTTTAATAATTACCAGTGTCCCTAAGGGCTTGTTATATTTTAAATTATATACAAAAATTAGCACTCATCTTGATAATTTGTATGGTTTGTAATTAATCCATTTAACTGCATATAAAAAGTTATGCGATTTCCTCCCCACTGCCACCATTTTCCACATAGGCACGCGTATGTGATGTACTGAAGGAGGGGAGGAATAAATAAGCAAATCCTTCGCTAACACTGTCTAGGTCCTTTCCTGCATTCCAAAGCCTTCGAAATAATTTAATGGATAGCTGTGCACAGAAAACATCGTACTTCGGAAAGACGTCAAAGCTAGTGAACGCTTTGAGTGAACAAGACGTTTATGTACGCCTGGAGCACTTAAGAGTTTAAAGTCAAAGTATAGTAGTATTGAATTCAATACATTGTTAGCGCGTTTTTCACGTAGTGGACAAAAGCGCTATTAGGACGCAAATTTCGTCTTCGTCTTCGTTCCATATTTTGTCGTACCTTTTTCTCAGCCAATAAGTAACCAATTGACCTCGGTTTTCGACATTTGGTCGCATTTGTGCCCTAGATGAGCCGAATCATATTTATATTTTCCCGAATTTTTATGAATATCTTGTATTGCTTTTTTATAGTGCTGATACAGATTTGTGTCATTATTTCTTTTCAGCTCAATAGTAGTACATTTAGAGGAGTGGTACAGTACTACTTTCTGTCAGTAAAAAGTTCATTAGTTGCTTTATTGTAAAATACAACATGTGAAAAACGCGCTGAAATTACTTGACCAGGTCAATGATTGATATCTTGTTATTGTTAGGAAGGGGGCGAGATGAAAATTATGATTTAATATTGAGTCGCAAACATTGAAAGTTTGATAAGCACTGAGTTACAGTTATTATTATTGTGGGATGTGGAGCGACAAAGGCTTTTGTACCCAAATTTTCAAATTTTGACTGAAGTTTTTGTAGAAAACTAAATGTAAAATTAAGACTGTCTTTGCATAACGTTAAAGAATAGGCTTCGAATTGGAAATCTTTATATTCAGGGAGAAGTAAGCTCATATATAGTGACTCCGTTATAGCCCATTAATGATTATCAACAGATATATTTTTGACTGTTTAAGATTATGAATTTTTTAAAATTTATTACTATTTCGTTTTAATAGTAATATGTTTTTTTATTTTATTGTTTATATTAAAATAGTATTTACTTGCAACATTTTGATTTGTTTTGATACTGATATTCATTACTAAAAATTAGTTTGCATTCAGATTGTGGCAACATGTTGAAAAATAGTCGAGAGTTCTAAGTCTTTAGCGATTAAAAGTCAAATGAAGTTTTGAAAATTCTTTTCGCTAATTATTTAATGTCGCTTTATGAACTCGAAAACTTATATCGTTACTTATTATACTGTCGACACATTTCGTCAAATCAAAAGTCGTCATCAAATGCCCCGATATACACCAAATAGTTAAAAACTGGGTATTTATGTACTATTGCAAAACAATTGCCATCGTTCAAGACAACTCGCCAAGTTGGCAACCACAATTTCGCATGTATCGTATGCGCTGAATTGGCAATCATGTTTTTTTTCATATAATATCGCCAATAGGTTGTGATAATACGTAAGTACAGAAATTGTTCCCGTGATTATTTGAATATAGTAGTAATGATGATTCACCATATGCTGTCATCATTAAACCGACGCTATCTTTTCGTTTTTTGTGAAAACTGTCGACAGTATAATACGTAAGTATCCTTATATCTACATTAAATAACTCATTTCTTACGTATAAGAAAGGTTTTAAACCCTGAAAACAACCGTAGAGACAGATATAAGTTAAAGATTTGGCAAACTGCATAGATTTATACGTTGATATATTGATTATGTATGTTTTCTTTATAATGCCTTAAAATACATGAGAAATATAGGCGGGGGGGGGGATTGAAACACGAATTCATTCTTTGATTTTGAAATTTCACTACTTCTTAAGTTTTTGTGAAAAAAAGTCACAAGGTGTAAGAAGAGCATGCTTTTTTTATATACTATAACGATAATCGTAAAATTTTGTAGTTGCATATCATACCATAAATCAATTTCGCCAAATGAGAAGACATCGCCAGTAAAAAAATGTCGCCAAATGCTGTCATCGTTATTATTATTGTGTTCGAACATGCTCTGGAATAGTTTCTACTATTGGCTGTATAATGCGGCATCTTTGTATTTGAAAAAATTGGTCGACGGTATAATATGTAAGCAGCATATAACCTCCGGAACTTATTAGATATGAGTCCACTAACCATTTTCCCCAGGCATGTTCCTTTCATGTCATAGAGAACCACTGAAAACGCGTTTTGAAACAATCGATTCTAAGGGGAGTTGGAAGGGGTTAAGGGAATGTTAAAGATAAAATTCCTGTTTTTTTTTTAACTAGACCCAAGAAGTTGAAATTTAATAAGCATGTTTATTTTGTTGAATAGAATTTCGCTAAGAACGGTTTTTAGGGAATCGACTCTTATGGAGTTTGCGGGGAGTTACTGGGGAGAACAGGTACAAAAAATTTCGTTTTCGAACTACTAAACTTACTGTAATGAAATTTGGTATGCGAGTTTCATTTGTTGGGCTGAAATCTGCTGAGAACGGGTCATACAGAAATCACTCTCAAGAAGGAGTTGATAAAATTTCCCGTTTTGGAGCTATTTAGACTTTAACTTGAAACTTAGCAAGTACGTGTATTTTGTTGTATAAAGTTCCTCTAAAAATGGCATTGTGGAAATTCACTTTGGGGGAGGGGATAACGGGATCGTAAGAGATAATTACTTCAATTTCAGAAATTCAAGTCCTATTTTTTTAAAATCAAAAGTTAAGGTTATAAGAAAGTTTTTCAATGCAATAAAATGTTCAATGCTAGAACATAGATATCAATGATTTATATACAAACAGCATATAGCCATACAGCATCATGAAATACCTAGAAAAAGAGGACTGATAATAGCTCTAGCTTGCTTTATATAATTAAATAAAACGTTAATAAAATAATTTATTGTGAGCCACACTTAAGTAATAGTATAAAACCCAGAAATTCAATTTATTTCTTTGAAATCTTTCCCTCTCTCCCCACCAAAAAATTCTATAGATCTCAATTGCAGCTTTGGGACTTCACTGTTTCAAAATAAATTGACGGTACTGTACATTTGATGTTGCTTTAACTTTCAAAAGATTTTTTTGGGCGCATTATTAAAAAATCCAAGAGAAAGGATTTTTTAGTATATAAGGATTGTACTAGGCAAATATTGAAATGGGTAAAGGTCCAGGGTATATAGTAAAAAGACTATTGTGTATCCCCCACTAGACTGAAAATTGCAATACATATTGCGTTTAAAAGAACTAATAACGATTTTTATAACATATCAGTGCACTGTTGAAATATTAGTAATATTAGTCACATTTGATACTGATGAAAAATTTTGTCCATTGATTTGTCATCAGCATTTTAAAAAATTACCCTCAGAACTAAATTTTACATCATACTGCTACTCGTTTTTAGCAGGATTTCAAAATTGCGCCTAATAGGATTTTATGTTATTCCAACACTGCGTATTGTAACGTTATCACCACCCAACTTGGCACAAAAATCTGTAGCAATTTCATAAAATATTGATATAGCTTGCATTTTTTTTACTTCATTATTTTGTTTTAAAATCCAACACTTTGAAACTTATGAAGGCCTTTGTCGGTTATAGAGATTATGAAGACAAACACACTGCAAGCATACAAAAAACGCACCAAATTTTGCTTTATCATTGTGTTTGTAATGAATGTATCTTATCGGATAATATCGCCAATGTTCCTGTTGGAGACAGAAATAAACTATCGCTAAGCAGTGCACTAAAATAGGATCCAACCTTTTAGTTTTTTTTTTTTTGGTACTTACGTATTATCGCAACAATGCCAACGTTCAAGATAACTCGCCAAGTTGACAACCTCGATTTCGCATCTGTCGTACGTACTGAATTGGCAGCCATGTGGGTACTTACGTATTATCGCAACCTATTGGCGACATTATGTGAAACGAAGCACATGGTTGCCAATTCAACGCGTACGACGCATAGGAAATTGCGGTTGCCGGTTTGGTGAGTTATTAATAGAGTTGGTGATTGTTACGATAACACGTAAGCACCACTATGTGCTTCGTTTCATATAATGTCGCCAATACTGTTTCGATAATACATAAGTACCTTTTTTTACTAATTATGCAAAGAAAAAATAATACGCTCTATTAACCTTATTTATTTTTCATGATTACTTTCAAGAAATCTAAATACGTGTAAATAATTTAAATATATTTTTTTATAAATTTATTATCTGTTACTTAAATCTCCTTTACACCGCCTGATATTTAAATATGTATC
This sequence comes from Trichonephila clavata, assembly GCA_019973975.1. Lineage (NCBI taxonomy): Eukaryota > Metazoa > Arthropoda > Arachnida > Araneae > Nephilidae > Trichonephila > Trichonephila clavata. The sequence continues at coordinate 13,031 of BMAO01039190.1, forward strand.
ACTATTTTTGTTTAATCATGCTGGAAAATCTCTCTTCTTGGAATCTTCTAATCTGTTTTCAAGTATTTACTATCAATTTTTTGTATTTGTGTTCAATATCTGATTCCATATTTTGATTCGATTCCTCCTTAAGCGTCTTTTCCAGGACTTCAGGTCTTAAAAAACTTCGAATATAATTCAGATTATCGTAGTGAATCACCCACCTAGTTTGCGCAGCGTGTTCATCTTTCTCGATCTTTCTTTTTCCGGGTTCAAAATTTATGTCATAATTAATAAGAGCCCTTATATAATTCTGGTTGCTATCCATCTGAATAAGCCATTTCTTTTTAGAATTATCACTAATTCCGACGATGTCACTGTAATAAGCATCCCGTGATATCCTATCACCGGAAGTTACAGAATTTTTTTCGTCCGGTGGCATTTCTGAATCGAATGCCGAGAAATCAATGCTTTTTGTTTCTTCCTTTGAATGTTGGTTAAGGCGAGACGGCTCGCTTGGATACTCGTTTTGGAGTCGAGTTGATTCCCCTGAATATCGATCTTGAAGTCGATTTGATTCACTTGAGTTTCGATCTTGAAGTCGATTTGATTCTCCTGAGTACCGATCTTGAAGATTTGATTCCCCTGAATACCATTCCTCAGATCGTTCTCTTGAACGTTGATCTTCAGATTCAAATGATTCTCTTGAACGTCGATCTTCGAATCGAGTTCTCTGTCTTGAATGTCGCCTAAATTGAATCGATTCTCTTGAGTTTAGATCTTCAGGGCGAGTAGGTTCTTCTGTTTGAGGATCTTCAAATCTGCTCGGTGTTTTTAAAGGTTGGATGTCTGATAATGAGTCTTCTTTTACCCTAGAGTCCAATTCATCTAATAGTTCTTTCGTTATTTCTATTATACTCGATGTGTTAAGAGAATCCTTTCTACCTGAATCTATTACACTTGGTATATCATTAACGACCCCTACTTCTTTTGCAGTGACCTCATTTGCTTTTTCAGTACTCTCAGGAAGTTTTGGTGGCCATTGTTCATTGGCTAGTGAATAAAAAGACGGTTCTTTTTGTCCGCCTGATAGATCCCTTTCAATGGAATGGTCTGCAAATTCTTGATGATTCATGTCTGACTGTGACCGGCTTAGAAATCGTTTTCTTATACCATTTAGTCCTTGGCTTATGCTTGACAATGCATTTGAAGATTCTTTTGCTGGAGTAGAATTTGCATTTGGGCTTTCTGGTGGTTGAACAGTTTCAGATATATCCATACGCTTCTATTGTTTTGGTTCAAGAAATATTTTTGAAAACTGCTTTTCTATTTATATATCTGGGTTTCTTAAAAAAAAATACAATTTACGTGATATACTTGTCAAATGATTGCAAGAAAGTAAGATGTTAAGCATATTTTTAAAATTTGCAAAATGCATCGTTGCCATTTTGAAAGATGAAGTTTATCACTTGGGGTGGCATTATTTTCATCCTAAATTAACCAAATATTTCATTTCGAAGATAAAATGGTTATAAAGTCAAAATTCTGAGAATTTTTTTTTTTTTGATTCATGAATATTCTATCAACTCTTATTAAAATCAAGTATCTTATTTGGATATCGTGCTACTACTTCACTATTTCTGCAGTTTAGATTTCATTTAATTCCATGAGTTGGTAAGCTTTGTGTGTGTGTGAATGAAAATTTTTCTTTGCGCATGAATATTAAGAACAATTCTACAATCCAAATAAAGACAAAAATTTCAATCCAGACATGCTTCATAAAGGAAGTTGATTCACATTAAATAGACGAACCTTTATAATTCTCACATTAATGAGGTATGAATGCAGAGAGTAAGGTGCCAGTTCATATATCGACCGCGTCATCTGATTATTGCTCAGATTTATCAGGTGTATTAAGTGGACCTTCGAGAGTCAGTTGGGAATAGCATTTTAATATTTTCGGTTTTTATACTCAAGAAGCAAACAAATTATTTTGATTATAATGCACGAGTTACGTATTTTAAGTGAATCTCAACTCAAAATTTTTTGGAAATCGAATTTGAAAAATTTGCCCTCCATTTTTTAACGCAACCTCAATATAGTTTCATGATTCGTGTAATAATACGATTTTATTCATCTGATTGCTTATTAGCGTCATACTTTCAGACTTGTGCATGGAATATTGGCAACGGACCTCGTAACTTTGAACTTTGGTCTAGTGACAAGGACCTGAAAATGGCAACGCACTCTCCATACTTCCATACCACGTTATAATGAGTACTTTGAACCTTGACAGATTAAACATGCATCAGCCCCTTTGCACAGCAGGGCTTCAATAGCGCCCGGACTTGAACCCACGACTCTACAACACTGGCCATCGTGACCAAATATTTACCCCCGTCGTCAAAAGCACTCTAGTAGATGAATAGCATAACGTTAATATTAACTCACTCACCCAATTATCTACCGTGACCTTATGTCTCATTGACTATCCTGTTAGAACATTGCTGCATCATCCTATTTTGGCATTTCAGAATCTTGTTCATAGATGTGTACATACGGTGAAATTAGCTATATCCAGTCAGACTATACGCTAGACATGTGTTGAGGCCACGATAGCCTAGTGGTCAAGGCATCGGTCCGTGGCTGGCATGTCATGAATTCGAGCCCAGTACCACTACAGACCCGCCGTATAGGTAAGCGATGCACGTTAAGTCTGTCGAGAGCTTAAGCGTCCTCCTATTGGTGTGTTGTGTAGTTAGGAGAGAGGGTGCCAGCTCAGGTGTCGTCATCGTCACTTGACCATGATTAAAAATTACGAGGTCCGTCGCCAAAAGCCTTCGTGTAGCTGATCAGTGTGACGTTAATATTCACTTACTCTCTCACTAGCACAGGTGTTAATAAGTGTCAAAATTTGCGGTGTTAATTGCTTCCCTTAAATTCCTTGCCCTTTTCTTTCTTTATTTTTGAGTCATAATTTTATCATAACAGTCAATATGTTTTGATAAAATTCGTGCCAATATTATTGCTCTGATAAATTTATATTTTGAATTTAATTTCCAATTTCCGATTATTATTACTTTGAAACATTACTTAATTACTTTCACTCTATTTTTTTCCCTTTTAAATCTTAACGAATACTTCGAGCTTACTCTCAAGTGATTGTAATAAAAATATATTAATTTATTACGTTTTTGTATATACTGTCATGCAAAGTCAAAAACTCTTAATTTTACATAATGTTTGAAAAATTTCGTCTACCATGAATGTTGGCGCAATTCAAAAACTAAAGTTATACAACTCAAAGTACATTACAGAAAAATGTACCTGTAATACTACAGAACACTTTTAAATTTTTTGAGGGATATTTTCCTGATTTGGCGAAAATAATCTGCTGGATTTTGTAAATGAACCAAGTTTTAATGCCCCTGAATTCTGTATGAAATTAAAGTTTTCCAACTTCAACGGTTACACTTAACTTAAATCAGATTCAATTTTTCCCGCTACAATTTCATAAATGTGTTTATTCTACGACTACGAATTCATGTTTGTTAGCATTTCAAGGTAGTTTGCTTTAATTTGTGTTTAATATTTGAAATTAATATTTGAAATGACTTGTAAAACAATTTATTTATCTTCGGACATGAAACTTCAGTGTTTCAATGCATTAATAATTTTTCTAACTTTTGACGAGTAATAACTCTAACTATCTATTGCTTTGAACTTTTGGCGTCAAGAATAACTCTTATCTCCGGATTTAAAAAAACAACAACCTACGAGATACTCCTGTTTCATAGACAGGCGTACAACCATTTGGCGAAAGCAAAAGCTAAATGTCAAGCTTTCTTCCGAATTTCCGCAACCAAACGCTCACCCACATTCACAAAAGGCGTGGGATGCTTTAGAATGTGTTAAAGTGAGTTAATCGCCCAGAAGAATCATCATCCCTGACTTTCTAAGTTCAAGGTGGCAAGCTATAATATATCTACCTCATAACTGGATGAGATGCACGATCTAGATATTCCACAAAGATATAAATAATTAAGCGACGATAGTAGATTTCGCGCTAAAAGAAAAATTACCACCGGCAGCATTACCACCATGCCTGTAGGCGGTTGTCTCATCCCAGCGGGAGGCATTATTGACTTATTAGATCACGAATTGTTTGATCTTCCCTTAAGACCTTGAATGAGCAGGTCTAACGGTTTTCGTGGTTCCCCACCCTGCCTGGAGGGCAAAACAATGGGAAGGGACCCATCACGCTTCGACCTTGCCTTCTGTCACTGGTGGCTAAGAAGAAGAGTGCCACTGTCAACAAGGGAAAATCGTTTGGGCAGAAACCTGAGCCGTCAAACCTTTATCAATGGATGTGACGTTCGAATTTTTAAAAAAAATTTAAGTGGATGGTTCGTGGACGGAATTCAGGTCAACCTTTAGCCAACATTGGATGGGTTAGAGAGCTTGGAAAATGTTTTGGACTATTTGTTTATTTAGTTTGATTGGGTTTATCTTGAAGAGTTTGATTTGAGGAATTCGACGTAGTGGGAACATGACCTAAATTAAAGCGTTCGATTTTAACCAGGAATTATTTTTTTAATTTCTATAAAAAAAAGTTAATTTTTCTCTTGAAGTTATATCACCATATGTTGATTTATTCTTTGAGTTATAATTTGTGTTTTTCTCAATTTAGACTTGTTTTGATAATTCCGTTCCATTGTAATTAAAGTTTAGAATATACAATAAAATATTTTAACTGCCAATTTAAAAGTAAGATGAAAAATTAGACTTAAAAAAATTTGGAACATAATTTTGGGCAAATTTTAGCTTTATTAGCACTATGTTTCAGTTAAAAATGTAAAAAAGTTCTTCCGTATGATATGATACACCTAAATGTTTCACAACCTTCTGTTTTGAAAAAAAAAATTAATTAATTAGCAATAAAATTAGCGATTAACATTTTGACAGGAAAAAAACACCAAAGCACTCCTAAAATATAATTCCATCTCCTCGAACTCTTTCGAGGATAAATTTCTTTATACCCCCTATACAAATAAACTTTCAAGGTCGGTGAATACCAACTGCGGTTATAACCAGAATTTGTAATATCAAACCAGCAATATTTAAATTGGGTAAGAATTGGAAATGATTTTTTTATCTTTCCTTTTGTTGATGTTAAGTTCCTAGAGACATGACTATTAATCTGTTATGCCATCGTCGAAGACCTTATTGCCAATTTGACGACTAGAGATGGTATCGTACAGTCGTGATACGTGAAGTGACTGGTTACACTGAGTTACAGGCCACCACCTGCATTGTACTGACAAGGCTGTGAAAAAAGTTCTAGAAGCAGTGTTTTCAATAAATTGGGAGATTGAAGTCTCTTGAAGGTCAAGATGCGCGAAAACGAGGTAAGATCGAATGATTGTGTGATAAATCTGAAGTACTACTATCTTCATTCCATTCATTTATATGTACAGGACCGATCTTAGGGTAACCACAGTTCTCGTGCAAAGACATTATATGCCACCTCTCTGGAGAATTTTTCATATTTTGACTAATGTTTAACGTTGACATTATAAACTCCTCCTCCTGTATAAGAATAAAAAGTAAAGCATTAATAAAAATGCATAAGAGACACACACACATATATATATAACCCATTTCCTTTATTTTGTTATTTTAAATTGAAAATCTATTATTAAATATAAATTTTTTAATTTCCCCAAATTCATTTTGAATTTAAACACTCTTATGTCTTGTAGGTAATATAAACCATATTAGATATTTTTATAAAGTAACTTTCGCAAAAATCATTTTTGAGAAACACTTGTTGAGCATCGATCCACAGTGCCGCTGAGAAGCAAGAAAACCTTCTCTCTAATGCGGTATTGCCGGCTACGGCTGGAATTTTGCAATAAAGGAAGGATGTGTAATAAAGAGTAGACATTAATGGACTATGTTGACCAACACACTGTGCACTCTGTTATTTCTTAAAACTAAGTTATATATGTTATCAGAAAATTGGACTTGTTTTGATTTTCAGTAACTATTCAAAATTCAACATATTTATTCGACTTATTATATTTTGAGAAATTCGTAAAAAATTTACTTGATTCAAGGATTATATGCGACTTGCGGCTGTCCCTTGTTTGTCGCTCACGTGCGATGCACGCGCTGCACACCTGTTAGGATCGAAAATG